>CAJNOJ010000006.1:796437-1101532 GCA_905250025.1 Adineta ricciae
AGTAAAAGAAGATAATTAAATAAAACTGACGAGTAATACCAATTCGTTCCGTTCAAAATGTCCGACAAAAAAGAGCTCGATATGCATACGTACGATCGGGCATCGATATGAACTGAAAGGTCAATGGAGCTGATTATATTAAGGTTCTTTTCGGTTGTATAACTCGATTTCAGATGCACGAGCAGCATCAACACAGTCGCCTCTCTTCGTAACTGTTTTTTTCTTTGTCACGTGTAATAATGCAAAGTAAAAAAGAAAGAGAGAGAGAGAGAGAGAGGCACAATGGAGAATAGAGAGAAAAATGTTGAAGTGTACTTCTACAAAAGAACGACGATGAGGAAAAAAGCAAGGCGAAAAAAGGATTAAAACCTATTGTCCCTGAAAAGTAAAAAAAAGGAAGAGTAATGATATCCTACGATTATTCCTCTCCTTCTGTCACTTAGTTCATGATAAAATGAACTTTAGCAAATACAACGCTCAGCATATACCGAAGAAGAAGAAACTTATTTGAACAAAAATCGTTGGATTCTATTTCATTTATTTGCGCATGTTTAACGGACACGAAGAATGATGGTATCCTTGAATGTGTTACATTCTTTTCCGTTGGAGAAAAGACGATTTTCTCTTGTGTTTACTATCTGTCACGAATACAATCGATGCAAATCTGTGCATAAATTTGCATATATCGAAATCGATGTACTTTTGTTTGATTTCACATATGTTTAAAATAGAATCTTGATCGATTTTGATGCAGAAGACTTACATAAACCCCTATTATATATGAGCTAACAATTTTTTTCCTCTTCTCTCTTGCTTGCGCGAGAATAGACTAGGGAGGATCACATCCAGATTAAGATTTGATTACAAACCGCAGTGAAATCTAATCTTCAGAAGATTTCGTTCTTCATTCAGATCGAGTAACAGCTAATAATAGTTTTTCATTAATACTATTACTGTCGATATGTACTTTAGTTTACAGATACTTCAGATCAAAGTAGCCAGTAATAAAATGCTTCGATAAGCATCAAAGAACTAAATATATGGAAGTGCTTTTAAAAATTCACCTTTTTACGTAATGATTCATCGAAAAATACTGTACATGCTGTTTCTTTCTCATATGTAACGAGCTATTTCAGACTAAGAAGAGAACCGAATGCGATATCGGTACTATCAATCAATATAACAACCTTCATACGAACATCAGTAGTCATTATGAAAGTAATTCGGTTTTGGCAATTGCTCGAAAATGACATGCATGAATGTATTCGTTGCACTGAATATCAGACCTGGAGATATCCAGCTCGTATGAACTCTGTTCACTCAGGATAAGATACCTTGATTATAATGCAAAGAAAGAACGAAAGAGACCTATGCATACTGCTATCAAAACGACATGCTCGCAGGTAAGGAACACGTGTTGTGATGAAGATCGTGAATGATAAGATGATATTCTAAAGTCCAGCGAACACTCGAATACACCTAAACCGATATTACGTCGTTCGATAAATGTGAGCTACTTCATAGAATTGTGACGAAAGTATCATAGAAGAAGAAAAATTTTCTTCTGACATCATGACAATAGAAAACAACGAGATCTTTTTCATTAGTAATCATCTTTGCCTTGCCTATAGTGACAATTATATCTTCACCATCTTGAAACAATGTGAAGGACGAGAAGAATCTGACGTCAGATGAAGACACAAAGATATCTGAAGCTATATGATATAATAACGGTTTTTTCACGTCTTTCGGTATAAAAAGTCTCTAGTCTTCTATTATCGTTTTTCTTTTGCGCATGAAAAAAAATGACTACTGGAAAGACATCTTTCGAAAATACATCCAATCTACTAACATCAACAACAACTGGAATCAATTCACATCGGACGACGACTAGTTCTTCTTTCGATAAGGATGACATGAAAGCAATTCTAACCTACGCAATTCCATTATCGTGTTTCGCGATCGTGATAGTTCTTATGTTCATCGTAGGTTTCCATCGTCGTCATCGCGTTTTGGAAAAATGGTCATCACTGACGCGAATGAGAAATACTAATCCACGATTTATCGAACGCGGTGGTCTACGACGTGATTCTGAGTATGAGTCCCAAAATGACGGTTTCGTTCATGTGACAGTGATAAACGAAGATGGACAATGTCAAAAAGAGCCACAATTTCATCTGGCAACAATCAGCTAGTGCTGATTAAGAAAAATTTAGTTGTTACTATGTTGTAAGATAATCTCTCTCTTTCCGTACGTTTTTTCTTTGCTTTGTGAATATTTCAATAGTGTGACCTTCGTGCACGTTTTTACATAGTTTGAGAAATAAAAAAAGGTGCAGAAAGATATTTGATGTAACTCAAGTCTTCATTGCGAAAACATCGTTTCGTCAGCCATATCAAATTTTCCCTCTCTCTGTACGATCTGCTGTCAATTGACTAAAACATATTCCGTATCAAAACAGATAAATAATTCTTCCTTTGCCGTTTAAAGCACGAAAAACATACACAGCATACAAATTTGTCAACGAAAAAGGCAAAAAGAAGAGCAAAACAAACAGAAAAACATCCATATATTCAATTCACTGTTTCTACATGCAGAGGTCACAAAAAACGATGGGAGAGGAAACTATGGCAATCAAACAGGAAGTACTTCGTTCAAATTAAGCGTAATCGGTAGAATTTCAGGCATAACTGAATGATGTGTTAATAGCGAAAGTAACGTTGGAAATTGTTTAATCGTTCCTTTAATACGATAACTCGATGTGTGCTTGTTTGTCATTAGTTTTTCGATTAAATAGTGCGAAATATTCGAATCATGAGCGAATTTTGGTACTTTGACAGAGAGAGCATAACAATCAGGGTGAGTTGTACTCTTGCGTAGAACAAATGCACCGTAGTCAGCTTGTTGAAGAACTTGGCATATGACTTCCCTATGGAATATAGAACAGTGCTATTGAAAACCTTCGAGAATGAAAGTAAAGAATATTTACCGCGACAGGTTTGGCTTATACCAACGTAAAACTGATGTTAGATCATCGACTGTCGATGAAAGTCTACAAGAAGGAATAGAAGAAGGTAAGTTCAAACTTTTCAAGATACGAACTTTAACGGATTGGGCCGATCTTTCTTTGTTTTTTTCTTCTGTTGTTTAGTAGAAACGTCATCCATTGGATTGACATCAATCCTAGTCGTAGATTTAGCGCCGATAACTGATGGTAGAGATAATTTCGGACATATTGTCATTGTCGAATAATACTTATTATTGCATAAACAATGGTTTGCAGTGTCATTTTCTGTCATATTGGAAGGAGTTTGTCGAGAATAAGTTCCGGGCAGATGTGAACGTGATGAATTCGTCGAGGATTTTCGTCGTCGACGTTCAGTTTTCGTGGAGAAGTACGCTGATGTCGGACATGTACATGTTACGCAGCGTATATCCATAGATTCTGTTCTCGTCACATTCACCGGTATTAATGTACATGATATTAAATGTACAGGAATAAATTTCGATGAAGCCATTGGTATATCACAATAACCAGAATCGGCAGAGATTGATGATGTATTCGTTGAACGACGTGGAGTACGTCGAACGAAATTGGCAGTTGACGATTTATTAGTTTCATCAAAAAGATACTTCAAGCAAGAAAGTGGATCATCGTCATCGTGATCATCATCTGGTTTCGAAGGTGAAGAGGATGGTGATGTTGATGAAGAAGAAGAGGACTCTTCAGAAACATCAAAGTCAATGTAATCAACAACGGATATAGACTTGTGAAATTCGGAAGTTGACGATGTACTTAGTAGTTGTTGTCGATGACATGTACATTGTAATGTTGATGGTTGAGTAATTGGGCCTTGACAGCGATAAACAGGTTGGGAGATATCCGAACTGCTGTGAGAATAAACAATTAATTGTTGTCGGGTCTTTGTTGGTAATTTCGAAAGTGATTGATGGTGATGTTGATGATGGTGAAATGAAGGAGTTGTTTGTGAGTGGTTAAGATTATCAAGCTAAGAATAAATGATTAGTGTTGAGTTCACTTTGTGATATTCTTTACCTTAGATTTAATTTCCATAGGTGATAGATAGCCATCTTCATCGAAGCTTTTCGATTGATGACTCAAGAATTCATGATGCGAATGGGTTTTATTCATTTGACAACATGTTTCACGGATTTTCTCATTCGAAGTCGTATTTCGACGAGCACGGTGAAGTGTAATAAGACGGCGTGCCTAAGGCATACATCCATCGAACACATATTCTCGAACGAATGATAAAACAACACTTACCCAATCTCGACTTTTCTCAAACAGACTCGTTCGTCGTTTAAGTAGACGTGTTGAACGAGGTAACACGAGTTTATCACTATCATTGTCAAACATTTCTGCTTCTTCAGCAACAAGTAGCAATGGGTGTTGTTGTAGTTGTTGCGGTTGTTGGGATGAAATTGGCAAACGCGTACACATCGATAAATTACTAGGATATGTCATTGATGGTATGTGATCATTAGAAATCATGCTATAATTTTCGATCTGCTCGTCGTCGCTGTCTTTCTTATTAATAGTTTTCGAAAGAAATGATGCTGATGTTATTGAATAATGATTCGATGGCATAGTTAAACGGTATATATTCGACATAACATTACCTAGAATATGACAGAACTGAGAATAATACTAATAGAAAAGAAAAGTTACGGTCAAACAAGTGTGCAAATTTATATGGTATTAATATTGATGATGAGCAAGAAAACGAGAAAAGAAAGACGAGAAAGAAGAAGAAGAAGATGATGATCATAATGATGATGTCATCGTCATCGTCATCATCACCAGTAGTAATGACACAGTGGATGCCAATGCGTGTAATGATCAAATAAGTTCGATTGATGGATGGATCTGAATGTTAGTACAGAACAGTTATGATATGATGCAACAATTGTCTATGTAACTAATTTTTCTTCTCAGGATCAAAATGAAAGATATAAGAATATGAGAGAAAGCGAGAAGATGGTATGTCGAATATATAAAACGGCAGGCGGCAGCCTTCGTCCAAGGTTGATAAAAAAAAAACCGAAAGAATCAACGATGATCGATCTAGTATCATTAATAGACAGTTGAGAAGATGTGCTAATGAATTCGAGAAATATATATCTTAATAGACACACGTAGGAAATGTGTTAATAACCATTTAGACAATGAAAAGGTCATTGATTCGAGAAGTTCTCATCAATGGCATAATCGATCGCGTATAAAGAAGACGAAGAAGAAGAATAATAACAATGAACAATCACTCTCACCAGATGAAATCACATTCTAGTTAACCTTTTTTCTTCTTTATGTGAATAAGACAATAGATCACACTTCGAAATAGACTTACCAGCAGGAATAATAACAATAACAGTATAGAAGTAACAAGAAGGAGAGAGAGAGAATAAGGCAGCAAGAAGTTCGGTCTCGCCGTCTACAAACGCGTGTGTAAAATTAAGTCACTACTTAGATCTATGACGATTGACATTATGATAAGTAGAACCTTGAGCACTCGAACGAATTGCTACACATGGCTACGAACTTTGATAGAATTTGTGAGAGGATTAACGAACAAGAATATGTGTTGTTTTAATTCGGGCAGCTTTTACTTCTTCTTTTGTTCATATGATGTCCCTGAGGTAACGAGAAAGAAGAGAAGAAAGAAAAAGGAAGGAGAGGATTGAATTACAGTTTCGACTTGACTTTTAACGTACGAAAAGAAACGTAAACGAATACACATTTTCACATAAGAAATATATATTTGACGGTAGAGCATAATGTATAAGGTAGCAATGTGTCATCCGATGTGTGTTTCGTAAAACTGAATAGAATATGATTATCAACAAATATCAATAGCGGAAGCAACATGTGTTACTTGATCTATGAGCATATGAAAAGAAGACAAGTTTGCTCTCGTATTGAATACACATCACTGTGTATGTACGTACGTATGTGCATATAGAATACACATACGCACACACACCTTGTACTACACAGAGAGATCAATCACATTTTGTCACGATATATGTGTACACAGTTTTTTTTTCGAACGTTTGGTTGCACATATACACCTATCTAAATGAAGGCACGAAGATGAAAAAGGAGCATGTCCCCGAAAGGCGATGATAATGACAACAGACCACTACCATTCAATGTGAAACGGTACGATGATGTAAGTTTGAAAGAGAGAATGTTCGCATACTTACATCCATACGCATCAAACGTCATCTTCGAACATATTTATCATATGCAACGATTGGTCACCGTGCAAATGACAGAAAGATATTTCAGCATGTTTCTCTCTCTCACCCTCTTCTGTTTCTAAATATTTGCTATAGCATCAGTTATATTACCGCACGAGAGGAACCAGATAACGGACTCCGCTTGAATCGATCTCTATATTTACTTGAAGAAGAAGAAGAAAAAAAGAAGCGGCTGTTGGTCAATATAATTCATTGTTAGATTATGACTGATATCTCTAAAGATGGTTGCCTTCAACGCTGATGAGAATGATTTGCTTTTCTCGCATGAGCACTTACTCGTGATTAGTTCAAACATAGAGTGAGTAATGACAGCACCTTTGACTCTTCACTAAACTACGATGAAAGATTGATGGATCATCAACAAATCTATAAGCAATCCTATGCGCATCTCTAGGTTATTACTGCTGGTTAGTTACGAGAAATTCATTTCTTCGCTCGATATAGAAAAAGAAAATGAATAAATGAATAGTTGACTATGGGAACATGATGTGATGACCTTGTATTAGCGATGGCCAATCGAGAATGTATACAAAACGATGAGATCGGTTCTTCCTTGTTCGCACACTCACTCGCTTAGTTCTATGCTTGTTCGCTCGCTTGTTTGCTCGTTCTTCCTTGCATGGCAGGCACAAGAAGAAAATCAGAAACGAATAGTGATGAACGAGAACGGACAGCACATGTTTGTCGGCAGGAGAAAAAAAATCGAGGGTATTCTTATACAAATCTCTATAGTGACATCCAATGTGATGTGATGTGATGATCGCCATTCTCTGTCTTCTTACTTCACGTAGCCTTAAGAGGAGGAGTGAAGAAGAAGAAGGAGAAAAGAGAAGAAACTGGGCTGGGCATCACGCAATTTGTATGGAATATGGGAAGAGAAAGGAGAGAAGAAAGAAATACAAACTATACTATTCATTTCCACCTTTTCTCTATTGCTACCAATTGCTATCAGGCAAACAAGCAGATGTTAGTTGAAACGACGACGATGATGATGACAACAACGATTGATCCTCTCTTTTCCCAATCGATCATTATCTCAATAAATGTATACATAAAAGAGAAAACTCTCACCTCATTGTATTCGAACAACATATATTCAAAACAGGAATCAACAAATATATATAAACTAATTATACGATTACGGCCTCTGTGTGACCCATATGCAAATCACTCAATGGGGCGCATGTACGCAATTTTTGTTTTGTTTGTGCACTCTAGCTAGACACTCGAGCGATTGCTCACTTCTTTGTCTCTTTCATTCTCTTTTTCTATTCTAATCAGTTGACCAACAATGACTTAGACGAATGGACACTCAAGATGAATCGTCTTCGAAGGATAAACTCAATACATATTGAATAGGATTAGTTATTTTTTACCACACCGCTGATTGATTGAGTGATTGACGACATGAATGATATATGTACATATGTATAAGCTCTTCGCTTCTCTCTCTCGCTTTTCATCAACAACACAAAACAAAAAATAACTTTGAAAGAAATCGAGAAAAAAGACAAATAGCAAATATACATCTACACATATATGAGACCTTGATAATACTGGTTGTAAGAAGGCCAGTATGTCTATATAATATTTTACCTAATAATGTCTGTCCTATGTCAACGACAAAAAAAGAAGCGTCAATAACAGTGTTGACGTATAGGCATGGCATGTTATTTCGATTCTACGCATCACGATATTTAGTCCCTAGATCAAGTTGCCTACCTATCATTCTTCGATTAGATACGCAATGATATTGAGAAAAAAAAGAGAGAAATCATATTGAAAAAATCCATCATGATGTATCGATTTAAAACCTTTTAATATCTTATCTCAATGTCTAGAGGGCACACATAAGCAGTCCAGAAGAAAAGGAATGTTATTAAATAAATATACACATATGGGTATCATCAAGGTGGAATACTATTTGTGAAAAAAATGTCATTTATTTCTCAATCATCAAACAGATGATTTTCAAGTCATCAAAAAGATTCCACGATTGATCTTTCTTATAAGTTTCCTTTTCTAACCTAGCATTGATCTGAATCTATGAAAAGCATTCGTTTGTATTCGATTCAAGTAAATGCTGTCCACTATGTAATTGCGTACATTCAGTAAATGTCTTTTTTTGCAGATGAATGAGAATGATTTGTGATTAAATTCAACTCGGTTACATCATATCATGACAAGTGAATTACCATGATTTGTGTTTGATTGTCTGTGTTTCTCCTAGTCATTGTCATGACAGTAAAACATTCATCTGGAAAAACTGCTTGTGAAGGAAGAACACATAACAGTTAGATAGATAGAATTACTAATACGAATGTTTAGATTCATTCTCTATGTGGACATAAAACATAATTTATGTCTTGTTTAATATGTAGTTCTATCAATAGAGATTTTCTTCTATTGATTTCATCAAATAGTTTTATTACATGCCATACATATTACGTCAACGATGAGTTTCGAAGATGACAAGCATTTGCTAATAATTCAATTGAAAATAGTGCTCAAAGATCGAAGAGAAACGTTTAATTAATTGAGAGACATAGCAAGTATTGACAAGTGAGAATTGAATTTGATTGTTCAAGGTTGATGACATGATATTCATCAATCATTTTTTCAAACAGGATTAAAATCTCTCAAGTGATATTAGCACGTAAAATGTTAGTTAAAGCAATGCATGATTTGAAAAGAAAAAACGTGCTTTTTTTCGTTCTTAATGTCAAGATTATTAATAATCTTTTGTGGAGAGATGTCGGAGGAATACAACTGTCACCGGCAAAATTAATTTGTATTTATAACTACAATCTATTTTTGTAGTCGGATCCGAGGATGATGTAGTGTTGAATAAATTTTATGAAAGTCATCTTCGATATACTTTATAAACTATTTGAAGTGCATGATAAGTTACATTTGGAAAGCAAGAGCGTGAGAAGAAGCCGTTTATTTGAGAAAAATAATTTTACGATCGGAATCAATACATGATATACTTGTCAAACTCGTCAAATGACACAATATCATTTCACATACAACTATCTGACAGACATGCCATGGAATTCTTTGTTTTGTTACCAATGAATTCTCTCTTTTACATTGATGTCAAAAGTGACTCTCACATTGTCGAAGTTCTCTGATGCTGGTGTCGATGATTATGACGGCGATGATCGGGATGCTTAGTATAGAGATGAGGATTTGGGGAACAGGAGCCTCGACTGGTGGCTGTTGTGTGTGCCATAGCATTTGATTGAAATTTAAAGATTGGTGTTGGAGTATATTGTCGATTACAAAGAATATATCTGTGATAGAAAGTTTGCACCTGCGACGAATATTCGACGAACATTTGCACTGTTGCTCGACGAAAACGTTGACCGGCAAAACAATAGAAGATGAAGTTGGTCTAAATCATCATAGAGTAGAATGTATCTGATCAGTTTTCAATTCACTTACGGCATTGTTTAATTGAAGGAAAACAACTGAAATTTGTAGGACAAGAAAGGTGTTTTTAATCTGATAAACTGGACGATTCTTCGGTATATTTTGTTGGGCTATAAATGCAAGCAATGCTGGTGTTGTAAACAAATAAAATGATAAACTAATAGTAACAAGCATGATTGTTAATTGTCGTTGTTTTCGATTTGAATTTACATCACTAACACGTATTTCAGAATTTCCAGTCTCATGCACATACGTTGATGTAAGTCGATGTGTCCGCTGGCATAGAGCTGCAACGGTGAATAGATTTGACAGAAGTAAGAGATCTGGTATGGCATAAAATAAAATCGGTTGATATATACGAATAATAAGGCCACCGCTTGAACGTAGAGAACATTTAACATTTGTTGGTGTAGTAACTATATGATGAGTAACCGGAAATATGGCCGTAAAGAGAATAATGGCAGATGCGAGAAGAATATAGATCGAATATCGCGCTGAATCGATTGTACAAAAGCGTTTGGCAAGAAACGGAGAATAGACCGCCACACAACGTTCTAAACGAAAAGAAAAAGATAAAAATACATCATGGATTGTTTTACGGCTGAATAAGTACCTAATGTGATAATAACAAGAATCCAATTAGCGCAGAATGTCGACATATCTGTTAAATACGCTAGCGAACAATGTAGAAGTGGATAACCACGAAGTCGTGGTAAATTAGCAGCGTGTAACAACAAAACCGCTGTATCAAAGATGCCCATATAAGTGATGAAGACCGATGATGATGTGTTTTTCAACGATTTTCGATTGATGACGATTAAAGCTAAAAGGTTTCCGAGCACACCGAAGATGCATATGAAACCTTGAATGAACGTCATGACACGATTAACATCGTCGATATACTGTTGAATTTCATTCTGGCGACTCGTGTTGGGTAACGGTAAGGTTGAATTGTTGAACATTGCCGAAGGTTGCTTTTCTAGCGTGTGTATATAATCTTTAAAAGATCAAGTTTATTTCATATTATAAAGAAAAGACATCGAAGTTCGATTATACGCCCAAGCGAGTCGATTCGTTGTCTGTCAAAAACTGGAATGTCAACAAAGGAATTGTTGTCTGTATCTATCTAACTATGGACTCTCTAAGGACGACAATGGATAATCAAGAAAAATATGTTGACAGCAGTGGAATGTCTATTTGTGTCTGTTCTGTCGTTCTGAGTCTTCGTGGATTTTATTTATTTCTGAATTTCTGACGAGCTCGACTACCTCGATTACGGGATTACTGATCAGCAGTTGTTTTTCATTACTTCTCGGCGTCATAAGTTAAAAAAATGTCCCGTCTGATGCTTAACAATGTACTTTGTTCTAAAACAGGTCTAATTACATTATCATTAATGGGATATGCGAGTTTTGCTGCTATAAATGAGTGTCATCGAAGTAATCTCGCGAGGACGGAAAAAAACAAAGGACATTCTAAAAATATTGACATAGAAAAATGTTGTCAATTACGAAAATGCATGCGTCGATCTGTCTCAAAGGCAAGTGTAGAGTGTATAGCGAATGTTTCGTTGAAAAATTGATTCGACAGTTGTTCTAGCAACGTCACACAAGAGAATCGAATGAACAAACGAGACCTACAGAGATGTCAAATAATATTTGCGTCAATCTATCACAAATTTCTTGCTGTCACTAGAACAACAGTTATTATTTGTCATTAAAATAAGTAGTAGTTCAAATTCTGCCTAATCATAAGTTAGCAAACTGACAGAATAAAGGTGTTTAAAAGAAGAAAACTAGAAAAAGTATATTAAAAAGTTAATGAAGACAATTCGTTGTTTCATTCAAGCAAGTTAATGCCTTGCTTCATTTGAACTACGCCTGAAAATGTGCGCCGTATGAGGAACTTTATACCCAAGAGAGTGCGAAGATCGACTTTCTTAATCACCTAATGAAAGCAAGTAGAAAATTTCGAAGCATGTAGAACATAAAAGTATTCAAACGGAAATGACAAACTGTTTCTGACTTCGTCAGAATAGACTTTTGCCTCCTTTTACTTCAAATCATGACTGAAGGAAAACTGAAATTAGTTCCTTGTGCATTTGACAGAAAACAAATTGGTCTGACTCATCAGCTACTCACATCTTATTATTAGAAACTGAACAAGACGTAATTGCATCATATCTTCGACAGATTTCACTTACGACCAAATTTGCAAAAGACTCAGACTGAATTAGGTCAATACTCTCTGTCATCCGGCTCCTCATTCATAGAACGAGATCAAATCTTGAGAATAGGGCTACAAATATCGAACACGTTTGAAACATTCATTCGATAACAAGGAGAAACAAAAAAGAATTCTATCTCATCTACAGCACTTGCCAAAAATCTGGCCTGCTATTATGTTGATGACATGCTATCAAAATGAATAATACGTGTATGCGAAATAAGATCTTGGCATTGTATATTACACGCCTTTATTCTCTACGCTAGGCGAAGAATAAGAGAAGAGTACAAAGATTGTCCGGGAAAAGGAAAGCTATTCTTTCCTATCATCTTGTCGTAAAAGATAGAAAATAATAGTTAGAATCTTTCATTTTTTTTTTGTCAAAATACGCGAACTACGATATATAATCATGAAGCAATTCCATTGCTTGTTGAAAGATACTAATAACAACCCTAGGCGACGTTTATTACCGAGCTCCGTGTAGTACTCGACTGTCTTGATCAAGAAAGACTCCTTCCGGTAGATGAAAGAAAGGTTCTATCGAACATGATGAATTAGATTTCACTCTGTTTGTACTATTTATGTTTGTATAGAAGAAAAGAAAAGATACGCAGCTGTTGTTATAACTCTTCAAGTCAGCTTTCTGACAGGACATGTGTTCATCTATCATGAAAACGCAGAACCGTCAATGATTGTGATAGAAACTAATCAAAAAAGATTTCTTATATCATAATGACATAAAAATTCGAAACAAAATGCTCGGTAGGATGATTTATTCTAACACACAACATATCATATCTCCTAATTTGTATGACCGAAAGACAGACTGATGCGATTTTCTTCTACACGAAGGAAAATATATGAATTGTTGGATTAAGACTGTCAGAAAATGTGACGGCACAATTCTACAGTTGATACGGAATTTTGTTTTGTTCGAATTATCTTAAAGGAAATAAATGATTCTGTCTACGATTACTAAAACATATCCTCGTTTGATGGTATGTCGCTCGCTGAAAGTTACCATTTCGTGGGTGTGATAATATTCTTTTCCATATGTGAAAATAAGTATATCATTTTTCAATGCGATAGCCCATGCTATTATATCAAACAACACTTCAAAGCAGAAATTATGAAAAGAGATGATGTTTACATAAGTATTCCGGTAATAAGCGTTAATAAATGTCAATACCAACCAATAGGCGCTGCTTCACAAGTCAAAATCTCGTTTTGACAAAAAGACCAAACAAAATAGCAAAATCGAAGCTTATTGACTATCAATGCATGACTCCTTTCGTTGTCATTACGCCATATTGTTGCAAAAATATCGTATTTATTGGAAAATTACATGACGAGAACGGCCAAGTCCTATCCCAACATTTGCACGAGAATAGAATGTACCGGAGGTGGTTGACAATTTACATCTTTCTTCCAAAAACGAATTTATTAAATCAAACGTTTATTGACTTTTTGTTGCCTTTCCGAGGAAAGTAATGGTCGACGCAAGTACTTTTGCATATAACGTGGACAAAAAAAATAGAAGAATAACGACGACGTAATCTGATAAGATAATATTTAAAGAACGAATAAAAAAAACTCGAAAGAATTCTATGTTTTATTTCCTTCTGGATGACAACAAATTCATATTTGGTGCGTTGTTACACTCTTACTTCTCTCCGGCATCATTTTCACTCTCTTCTCTTGTGTTTTCTAGTCGAAATTTAACTTTAGATGATAATGTTGCTATTTTCGGCATCACCGATGCGTCATAGAATGTTTGTTCTTCGCAGTGCGTAATCGCTTACTCTCCATTGATAGTCTTTTCTCATACTTACAAGCATTACTTGCTTGCTGCTTGAAATCAGTAGGAGAAGAAAGAAGTTAACAATATTTTTTGAATTATTTTTTTTTTCGATGTCTTCGAACTCAGTTGAGAAGTGCGAGGACCGAATGAAAACAAACACGAAGAATTTTTCTTTCATATTTATTTTAAAAAACGCATTCGCCTACCTGCATATTCCCCATGTCGTAGAAGAACTACTTCCGAGCACGATGCATTCAAGTATATAATACTAGCTGCAAGAGCAGTAACCTGTATAAATTGTCGGCGAACAAAGAGTCTTTTCGTTCGAAGAACAAACTCCACGTGTTTCGAGATTATTTTCTTTTCTTTACTTAACGTCCGCTGGGGCTTTTTTTTCGCTTTTTTTGTTATAAAGAAAAGACATAATCTAGTTATGCATGGTTGATACTTTTACTACACCCGTGCTCCTTTCTTTTTACCTAGATAAATGTCAACCAGTGATCAGCAGTCGCAAGTGTTAAATAAGAAACAACGACGTAAACTTGCGCGAGCTCATATAGCGCAACCTACTCAACAGTCGGATACTGGACACGAAATACTCGATGTCAAGCAAGCTGACAGTAATCATGCTCCACCAGAATTGAGTGTACCCTTGAAGATTGTTAGCATACCAAAGGATAATTCTGACGATGACATCAAACCAATTGAGGATGTATGTTAGCATTAGAAGCAAATTTCTTCGAAAGTACCATTACTATCTTTATAGACTATCTTACCAACACCCCCTACGTCTGATATAGATACCAGTCGATCAACCCCAACGATAGTACCGATCGATATTGAGAAGATCAATGACGTTTCTAATGAAGATATAGAGCCTTGTTCACCAAGTCAAACGCCGCGACGTCGGAATAAACGTTTTCCCATTACATCGGCCATCCCATTATTACCACCCATCGAGCAGAAACATGGACCGCCAGTGAAGCCAAGCCCTGGTAAAATAGGCACACCGATAGAAGCTTATACAAATCATTTTCCTGTTCAAGTGGCCCCTAATATGATGCTTTATCAATACGATGCTGTTGTCGAAAAATTGAGTTTTCAATCGCTGAGCAAATGGGAGGAGGTAATGAGCCGTGATCAACGTCGACGATTCGTACAACAATTGGCTGAGAACAAAGCGTTTGATTTCATCTATTGGCAAGCAATGAAAATAAATTTTCGAATCACGAAATAAAATCTTTTTTCTTTGAACGTTTTAGGTATGACGAGGGCAAATGTTTGTATAGTACGCAGAAACTGCCCCAACGTCAATTTCCAAGAATTTATACTCTACCAGCGGATAATCAAAATAAGCTTCGTTTCTCTATTCAAAATTTAGCTGGTCAATGGTCAACATCGACAATATTTGATTATATTAGTGCTCCTGATAACGATGCTCCTATGTGTGCTATCCGTATTCTCGAAACACTACTGAAGCAAGCACTCCTACCTGTCACCCATTGTGAAGGTTCATTATTCTATCGAGATCGACCGGAACCCGACAAACGTCTACCCGATGGTTTTGAGTTACGTTTGGGATTCTTCCAAGCTCTGTATCTAACCCAGGCAGGACTTACGCTCAATTTACAAACGACATTGACTAAATTCTACCCTGACATGGAGATAATTGACTTCCTGTCGGTTCATTTAAGAAAAGATATTCGGAAATATGGCATGATAAGTAATGATTATGAGAAAGCTAGACTAGTACTAAATGGATGTAAGATCACGACGAGACAATCAAACTACACTCAGGTAAGCGAAAATAGGAGAATTTCGCGTTTGATTTGCTTTGTTGTCTTTCTGATCCGTAGATTTATCAAGTTCGAAGTTTTTCTGACATACCCGAACGGCAAACGTTTACCTTTGTAAAAGAAACCGTTGACAAAGGACGACCGACGTCTTCGACAACGCAGTATAATCTTATACAATACTATGAGAAGGAGAAAAACATCAAAATTGACTATCCCAAACTGCGATGTTTACGATGTTATTTTCTACACGAACGAAACGATCCAAAAGATCTGCCCATGGAATTATGTCGAATACTCCAGTGGCAAGAATGTGAACGTGAAGTAAAGATTTTCATAGTTTCATATTAAAAAAAATAAATAAATATCGATAATTCTAGTCCGCTAGCGAACAGCGCGATCGTCAGAATCTTACGATCCCATCACCTGATCAGAGGTACAAAGACATCATGTCGTCACTTCGATCATGCAATTATACTTCACCTCCCAAACTACCACTTTGTAAAGCTGTTCAACTGAGTGTTGACGATCGCGAGATGAAACTAATCAAAGCACGTGTTCTTCCACCACCTGTGATCAATAACAATCAAGCAGATATCAATATGGGTCGTATCAACCTACGTGGACGCTTTTTTGAACCGTATAAATTAAGATCCGTTGCATTTGTTTATTTTGGTCGACTACCACTAACCCCTCAGAAAAAGAGTCTAATGGACAAATTTGTGGTATCCTTTCAGAAAGTACGCATTATATTCAGCGACTAAGTTCATGAGTTATTTGTGTTCGTATCTTTAGATCGCCGACCTATTTCGTTTAGGTCCTATTCAAACGGGCAAAAAGGACGTTGTCAGCATATCGGAGAATGAAGCAGATCGTGAACTGAATTTCAATAACATCGAGGCATGTTTCAACATCAGAAAACAACAAAAGTGTGAACTGATAGTTTGTATTATGGACAGTAATTGGAATGAATTACGACCGACAATAAAATTGAAAGGAACAGTTCATCACGGTATTCATCTTCGTGTGTTCCATGATGAATCTCAACATATTTCTATTTGTAGGTATCACTACTCAATGTCTGATGTACTGCAAACTTGATGAACAAATGGAACGATTTGCTCGTACGCAACGTGGTAGTGCCGATCGTGTTTTAGATAATATGTGTGAAAATCTACTACGAAAAATAAATTTCAAAATGCAAGGAATTAATACAAAAGTCAGTTTACCGATCACAACTGCGAGTAATAATACCACATCTGCCAAATCGAAAGCAATCGACGATGCCTGGCAATTTATGGGTGCCGATGTGATACATCCAGTTTGTCGACAGGACAAACCATCCATTGCAGCTGTTGTTGGTTCAGGTGATTCGTTATGTTCGACTAGCGCCGTTCGAATTTGTAAACAATGGCCACGAAGTGGCAAATGTGCCATCGAAGCTATTGTCGATTTGCAACAAATGGTTGCCGAACTACTGGAATACTATCGAGGCGGAAATAAAAATCGACTACCAAACAAAATTGTCTTCTATCGAGATGGTAAACGAGACACTTTATTGATAGGAGTAATAATTGTTTCCTTTTCGCCATTCGCAGGTGTCGATGATGGACAATTCGCACGTGTGCTCAATTTTGAAATTCCACAATTGAAAGAAGCTTTCCGAGGTAATTTATTTTCTTCCGACACCATCAAAATACCATTTCTTTCCTTTCTCAGAGGTTTATCGAAATGAGCCACTCCCATTGTTAACATTTATTGTTGTCAAAAAACGTCACCATACGCGATTTTTTACTCTAAACGATCGAAATCAAACGGCAAATATTCCTCCAGGATTTGTCGTCGATACAGATATTGTTCATCCAGGTCAATTTAGTTTCTTTCTTAATTCTCACAAAGCTTTACAAGGCACCAACCGTCCTGCCCTTTACCACGTTCTCTACGACGAAATTCAATTTACTGCTGATGAACTTCAACTCTTAACTTATTATCTATGCTTCACTGATCCGCGTTCATCGATGAGTGAAGCCATTCCATCTCTAGTTCACCAAGCTGATCTAGCAGCAAGCAATGCACGTGATCTTTTCGCTGATAGAGATAAGTATGTTGCTCTACTAACTTGCTTTCGTCATACTACGAACTTTCTTTTTCCGTCTAGCTCAACCACTGATGGTTACGCAGCCGATGCTCTTGAAAATCCATCGCTCGGTGATATTGTTACTGAACATTTGTGTGTACATGAAGATATGCGTGATAGACCTCATTTTGGTTAAAAAATGGTGAATGAGCTTTTTTTTACTTGACGAACTTGATTTTCCTACTTTTCTACTAAAACCATTTTTTTTTATAAAGTTCGCTAAAACAAGTGTTTAAACAAGATCGTATCTGTCATAAAAAAAAAACGATTGAACCAAATATATATTATATATCATTAAAACATAATACAGTTCGTGAAAAATGGAAAACAAGAGTATTTTCTTATCTTATTGGTATTACTGAAGAATATTTTTGTAAATATAAACTAGCAAAACTTCTCTCTCAACGTTTTGTCGGGTGCGGTACGAGTTGTTCAGTTAATATACCCAAACCAAACATAACAAATACTCCAAACAAATACCCTGCAGTCACACAAGCAAACCGTCTCCATTCGAACTGCTTAGCTTCGGGCATTAGTGTTGGCCACTAGAAGAAAACATGTTTCTATTGTTGTCGTAAAGACAAAATGAAGACTTACTAAATCAACAAGAGCAATATATGTGAATATACCCGCCGTTACCGAAAAAATCCATATTCTGGCAGTCTCGTTTTCAGAGAGACCAACACCAACGAAAAAGCCGAGAAAAGCTGTACAGGCAGAAAAGAAATTGAACAAGAGTGCACGTTTTATCGTAAAACCTGATTCGATCAGAATCATCATTTCACCTAAACAGCAGAGCCGAAGCATAATCTCACTCAACTCTGTAGAATGAAAGTGTTTCGAGACAACAAACCAAGTTCACTTGGAAATTCTTGACAAGCAACAGCTATTGCTTGTGCTATACCGAGAATAATACTATCAGAAAATGCAGCACCAATAGCAAGACCATCTGCAATATTATGAATACCATCACCGATGATAATCACCCATCCGATAGCTAGATCAGAACAACGTTGATATTTATAATTTCACAATAAAAAGACATTCTGTTACCGGGCGTTTGCTTATCTTCGAATGTTAGAGCAATATTGGGAAAAGTTGCTGAAAGAATTGTTTCACTACGAGATCGAGGAGTAAGAGCAGGCAATGTGCTTCTATCGTCAGGCGGTAAATTATCGTGATCAAATTCGAAAACTTCCTGTTAATGAGAAGTTTACATCGAAATATTCAACAACATCTGACTGTTTGTAGATGCTCAAATTTCACTCATCGCAAAACGACTATTTCTGCTAAGTTTTAGGATTTCGTCGGACATACTTTCTTTCGTCGATCTCGATAGACGATGAAGACATTGATCATCATTTCAAGGAAATAAAAGAAATAGGCAGCTAACCAAATGAAATTCATTGCATACAGAGATCGATGACGATAAAAAGTCGTTTCTTACTTAAAACAAGTATCAACATTTGCCAAAGAAAAAGCGGCACAATAGGTTCTTCTTCGTCATTTTCTGAGTCTGGTTTCGTCGTGTTTATTTCCGTATGATTGACTGATCGCCTATTACCACTCTCATATTGAATGATCTGTGACAAATAAATCAAAGTAATACTCTTCAGCAAGTAAATATACAAACAGCAGGAAATAGTTCAAAGGCACTGTTGGCAAATAATGCTCCCACAGCCACTGATGTGAAAAATGCATTGATGTATTTATAGTAAGGTTTCTTCATTAATGGAAAAATCGCTGCACCAATAAGTGAGAATGTACTAATGACTAATACACTTAAAAAACCGTAACCATATTCTAAAGATAAGCAACGAATGTTTCGATTTTACTTGTAAAAGCCATCTACTTTGCGCAGCAGTAGGACCATCAGAATCGTCGTCTGAATCGTCTGATCTCGATCCCAACGTCTCGAACATATTTCGAACGAATGATAAATGAAACTTGTCAAAAATGGGCATCGTATCTGAGCTCCACGATGTGCTATCAGTGGTCACAGTGTTATATTCCTCATTTGCATTTATACGAACCAGATATAGGCCAACGAGAAATAAGAAGTAGATTAATTTGGGAAATCGATTGATATTCGCCATGATCTTCAACAAGAATGCGTGATGCAGAGATTGTTTATTCTCTTTTTTTCTGACTCTGTTTGCCTTTGTAGATAAACTACTTAAATTCTTCTACTCAACAGCTATGTTTCGATGATAAGCGCAGTTTGATGTAGAGAGAAGTTGACTGAATAGAGGTACGATAACAGAAAAACAGACAGAAGAGATAAAAAAGCCAGTGTTGACTCCAGAGCTGGAAGCGGACTGCAGAAAATCGAGCGTTTTTGTAATTAGAATCGAAGATTTTCGTCCTGTCGAATTCTATTGTTCTGATGAACATTTTTCATTATAAGCTTATGACTTCGACCAGATCCAATCGTATAGAGTTCTGCAGTGATTGAAGAATGCACCAACGATTTGTACATGAGGACACGTACATTTAAATTAGATAATGCATGTTTTCAGCAGTTCTCATGTTCAGAACCAACCCTCGAATAACTTAGCAAGCCTGGCGTCTTAAAATACTCGCCCAGGTATCACTCAAAAATGGTTACCAAGCGAGACGGATAATTTGTATGTTGTTATATATAAATACGAAAAGACAAATAAACAGGCTGTTTTCGCTTAGTTAAATGAGTTGTCAGTAGGAAAATGATAATAGATAAGCATAATGTTAAACTGGCGTGATATCTACTCTCAACACTGGGTACTTTTTTTGTGTTCCAGAGTCAGTGAAATAGTCTTTTGCAAACATTGTATGCATTGTGTACTATCGAAACGTTGGACATTATGTTGCTTTCTACATCGTGACAGGACAAATACCAGACACTGATAAACCGAAGAGATTTGACAAAATGAATTTCTTTTACATTCTTTACATTCCGCACTTTATTCGTCAACTCGTCGAATATTTTTCAAAATGTAATTGATAACAGCTTAGAACTTTGTAAGCTATTCTACATTCGATTGAACAATTCGTTCTTCGAACATTGATAAAATAAACATGATGAGAACACCTGATAAATAGCCACAAGTCACACAAGTAAATCGTATCCAATCGAACCGATCGGTTTCGGGCATTAATGTAGGCCACTAGAAAACAACATAGTTCTTGTAAATTGAATCGATCAAAAGAAACTTACTAAATCAACTAGAGCAATATAAGCGAATGTGCCAGCAGTGATAGCAAATATCCATACACGAGCGGATTCATCTTGAGCAACACTGGCCCCAATAAAAAAGCCAATAATTGCCGTACAAGCCGAGATAAAATTGAACAAAAGTGCACGACGAAACGTAAAGCCTGATTCAATCAAAACCATGTATTCACCTACAAATCATACCAAAATATGAATCTCTTCAATACAAATGCATAGTCATTTTATCAGATCTAACCGAGCTCTGTCGGCAACTCATGACAAGCAATTGCCACAGCTGTTGTCACTCCAAAAATAGTATTTTCAGCAAACGCTGCTCCAATGGCTAGACCATCGGCGACGTTATGAATGCCATCACCAATAATTATCATCCAGCCAGTGCCTTTTGAAGACATGATATAACTAAAATTGCGTCATTTTTCTACAATAAATCGTGTTTACTTTTCGTTTGCCGTTCGCCAGGTACAACAGTCAGGTTAGGTACTGTATTCGTAGAAATCACAGAATTATTACGCACCGAATGTGTCAACGTCTTGTTTGGAAGGACACTGGGTTCAGACAGCGATGATTCTTTATTACCGAGATCGAATTCAGTCTACAAAGCAGCACAATAAACATGATTTTGTGTGATTGTATAGTTCTCTTTCTAAAATAGAGCAAGATTTGAATAGCTTACTTCTTTATGCTGATGTCGATGGAGCATAAATGCATGAATGATAAGCTCGATGATGTAGAAGACGTATGCAGCTAAAACAAAAAATACAATTTTCATCGTTTGTAAGAACATTTTTCTACTTACTAAGTACAACGGCGGCCATCTGCCAGAGAAAAGGCGAGATGCGTATTTCGCTGCCATGTTGTTCAGATCTTGCCAGGCCATGTTCATGCAAATGTGATGATTTTCGATCACTTTGAATAATCTGACAAGGAGCAAGTCAATCATTATGAAATGAGAATTTCGTTTACATACAACAGGGAGCAATTCGAATGCGGCATCTGAGAAAAGTGTACCGACAGCAAGAGCAGTGAAGAAAGCATTGAAATATTTATAATACGGTTTTTTCATTAGTGGAAATGCAAGAAAACCAGCTAACGAAAGAACACTGATGATAAAAACAGCTAAAAATCCATAACCATACCCTGCAAATTTCAAAAAACAAAAACATGGGGAGAATACTTTCGCGTTAAATGTCAAGAATGTACTATGTGCTAAAGGCGGTGGTTTTCGAGATGATCGTGTTGATGTCAAACAAGTCTTGTTGGTAAGTTTTTGCACAAATGACAGATGACATTCATTCACAAGTTCAACTTCAGTATAATTTACGTTTTGGGTGATAGAATTCGTGTTCACATCATTGAAAGATGCAATTCGATAGATTGTTGATGAGGACCAACACTACACGGTATTATTTTCACAATAGATTCTACTAATATCTTTCGACTTAATACGCGACTTACATTATTTTGATTATTCGCAGCATTAACAATCGTCAGCGCTAATTGACAAAGTAAGAAAATTAGATTTCGTCTAAACATGTTGCCGTAAACAATCGACGAGCGCAATTGTATCGTTGCACTTCTTCACTTCTACCGTATAAGACAAAGGTTTTGATAGAAAAAAAAACAACTTGTACGTGATAGATCAAATACCATCGATCAAAGAACAATCATGATCAAAAGACGCCGAAAAAACACAAGTGAACGATGATTGATTTCTTTCGCATTTTGTTAGTGTACTTTTTCATGACAATAGAAATCGAAGTAAACGAAAAGAAGACCTACAACATTGATATGTCAACAGAGTATTACATAGGAACACAAAGAACAGAATGCATCCTTGACATAATTAGCACGAAATATTGTTCTTTTGGCTGGATTACTGTTTTGACACTTACTGTTCGAAAACTATTCAAATCACAGTTCCTTGTCACTTTTTGTCATTCAATTGTACCGAATGAAAACATCCATAACGGTAACAAGCGCATGTTGAACTTTAGTATGTTTTATTCAGTGCAGTAGCAGAATCGATTGCAAATCGAGAATCACCAATTACAAATGTCTAGCAATTACGCCAGCAAGAAAAGGAACATATTTAAATTGTCAGTGTCAATCGTCCGCACGTTCCTGTGTTTTGCATAATATCAATATGAGCTTGGGAAGCTTCTTCTAATGGATAGAGTTTGCCTAAAAGTGGCTTGATATAACCATGTTTAAGACCGTTTTGCAGAAAAGCATTGACCATTTGAAATTCATCCTTAGCAATGAGAGAAACACAACTTGTTATCAGGATATAGTGTGCAATCTTACTTCACTTGAACTGTATAGAGTAACACCATGAACACTTGTTTCCTTGGTCATTAGCAGTCGAGGATTAATGTCGATTGTACCACGGTTACCGACGACAACTACTCGGCCAACTTTTGCTTTCAGTATTTGTAAATCATTGTTCAAATTCACATTCGCTAACATTTCAATGATCAAGTCAACTCCTTCACCATTGTTCGAAGTTTTCTATAGAAAAATCAATCATTTGACGAACAGATTCAGTGATTCGACAGTGTCTTACGGCTATATCTTCAAAATAGCCTTCTTGCTTGTGGTTAAAAACGAGATCAGCACCTTGGTTATGAATCGCTTGTAATCCTTGTTCTGTTGAAGCAGTACCAATTACACGTAAACCAAGTGCTTTAGCCAATTGTACGGCGGCGATGCCAACCTACTTGTAAGAAAATATATCTCGTTCGAATGCATGAACTCGTTATGTTTACTTACGCCTCCACTAGCTCCATGAATCAAAACAGTTTCATTTGGTTTCGCATGACCTCTACAATATTGACAGGTGTCAATGATGATGATAAAGTAATTCGTTATATATCAATTGTTACTTGATTACTAGCGCACGATACGCAGTAAAATAAGGCGCACCGAGAGCAGAACCTTCTTCGAATGAAATATTGATGGGTAAAGGAAAGACAAAGTCCGTATGAGCGACACAGTATTCCGCATAGGTGCCAGTTACAGTCTTTGCAGTAAAAACTCGATCACCAACCTAAATAAAACTGGATTATGTTAGAAAAAGTGCAGTTATATATAGAACGCTAATTACTTTATATTTTGAAACTGCATCACCAACTCGTTCGACAATACCGGCAGCATCACCGCCAGGTACGTAGGGCAAAGCTGGCGAACGTGTGTAAGTTCCCGATCGGATATACGTATCGACTGGGTTGACGCCCGCAGCATGTACTCGGATTAAGATCTAATTAGAATTTGTAAAATATCTGAAAGTTTCTGAGTTTTCGATTTAGCATACTTCATGGGATTTTATATTAGGAATAACTGCATTTTGGACTAGTTTAAGTACACTAGCATCACCTACAAACAGAAGATTTAGTCCGGATTTGAATGAATTATGTTAAAATATCGACAATTTACCGAATTCTTTTACCAGAATTGCACGCATCACACCCGCCATGAGTAACAAAAATAAAATTCAGCAAATTATGTGACACAAATACGTTGCATCTATTCGTATTTATATTTTGCAGCGTCATATTCATCAAAGGATTTGATAGTGAAGAAGACCAATACAAAACCTTGGAGTAATATTAGAGTGTGTCGCTCCACTGCGGATCAACTTCAAAAAACACTTCTACAACCTAAATTTCTCGCTGATCAATATGGAAGTGTTCCTTGTATGAGTGTTAATTATGAAAAAATGAATGCCCTATTCAGACGTACCACTCCGAAACATTAAATCTGAACTACGAAATCGTACCTATCACTTTAGAAACTATTCTTTACTTGTCGTTCTACAAGACGTTTACGTACTGTTTTTTATTCTAGGTCGCGTATTAGCTGTTGACAAAGAAAATATTGTACAGACACTGCTCTGTTTGATCCGAACGCGTGATTCAAAGTGGTACTGATAGTGTGTCAACTGTTTTCCGTGTATCGACATCGATATATTTAAATAAAGCAAGTAAAGCAATGAAACCTGTGCGAGTTTGTTATTTTAATTATCAATTGTGTGCTTGTTCAGATTGTTATCAGCAGATGGCTCTAGTTCTGGTATTGTCAGGTGGAAAACAAGGCTTCGACGCCCACCTGCATTTAAATCTGTCTTTTCATCGGTAACTTACTTGGTTCATATTTTTTAAATTGTATCATGGTACAACTTTGCTGTAAATATTAGCTTTAAACTTCGAGTGGAATTAGTCGCTAGTCGATCAAGAATATATGTTAATGTATATCGTAAAAGAGAGACTTTCTGTGTCGATATTGAGTCACTCTAATTCACCATATAAATAAGGTCACTTGGAATGCTTAATTCATCAAGTTCTGTTTCATTTGTAATACCGAGAAATAGCGAAGAAGCGTTCGAACTAATCACTCCATTGAAATATGTTCTGTTATTAGTATTTGCTACACGATATTGACAATGAAATAGAAGTCAATGATGCTTTTCTTCTATTTTCAGCGTAGCAGACTTATTTTTCTTACTAAGTATTTGCTTATGAGCCAACTTGTGAAAGAATTAGAATCTTATGAAGTATTTCGCATGAAAAAGTCATTATCAAAAAGTAAGCAACTAGAAATATCTTAGAAAATAAAGTAAGTAGCCAAAAAATATCTCTTAATAAAACGTCTCAATTCATAATGGATGCTTTATGAAGAATATCTATGTATGGTCAAGGATATATACGCACACAATTATCGACGAAAATGTCGCATGAATAAATGCATAAATAAAGCAAGAGCTGCAATGGTGTAGAAGATTCTTGACACCGTTTGTGTTGCACGACTCATATCTTGTTGAATGTCATCTGGAACGTTTCCACCGCAACAGAACGGTTCGTAATCTGTTTCCTCGCAACATTGTGTATCACCATTTTCTGAACTACATTGTATTTCTGCTGAAGTGTTGTCAATCGATGTACAATAGTAGTAGGTCACTGAACCTGACGCCGGAGTTGTGAAGCGAGACGATGATGAATAGCGTCGACTAGTGTATCGGCTAGCTAGGACAAGAAAGGCGAGCCGAGATCGACTCCAAAGTGAACCAGTCGGACGGTTGTATCTTACGCCAGTACGTGTGTTGTAATAGTTTACTGAAGAGGAAGATGACGATGAGGCAGAGACACGACTTCCACTGCTACCGCTCGTGCGACTTCCACTACTGGAACGACTACCACTGCTGATGCGACTGCCGCCACGACTGACACTTCCAAAACGAACGGCTGCTTTGCGTGGCTGTTTGTCCGGTTGAATATTCTCTCCTACAACTAATCGCAAAATAGTCATACAGTTTATATTAGAATGAATTGAATAAATCTCAAAGTTATGATGGATACTTACGATTATTATCAGTAGCTGATTGAACTTTTTCGATGAGAGATAATTCTTGGCAAATTACTTTCCACTGTTCATCCTCTTGAACGTCGATGGTATTATTATTATTCAATTCATCACAAATTAATCGGTTCAATTTATTCGCGTCCAAGGCGGCTGAATAGCTCCTATTGATTGTCAGTGTTATCACGAGAATAATCGTTAACTTGACATACATTTCTAATAAAAAAGCGTTTGGAGATCTATATAGTACAATACAAATCGTTTCTTTTCTACTCGAAAAAAACATTTTACTTGCTTCCTTGCTCTTTTCTTCTCTTTCTATGACGTTCGTAATAAAAATCTCTCCCGTATCAACCATTAAGACAGAGTATGAGTAAATACTGACACATGATAACCTAAGCATATGTACGTCATCATAATTTCTTTTTACTTGCTCAATAACACGTTGTTTGTCAATATTTGTCACATGTTGACGTTCAAATTGGAAGCTTTTTGAACAGATATCACGATATTTCTATGAGATGATTCATCTAATCAAAGAAAGGCACGAGTAGCATAGTAATTTTTATCATTCTATGACTAACTCATGAAAGATTTATCTAGTAGTTGCTATTTGAAATCAACACTTAGCAAAACAAGACTATCAGCATAACCTTATGATTAGCATATCATAGGTTACTTGTTCAAATAACATAAAACCTTTTCTTATAATCGTATACATACGTATATCTCGAAGCAAAGTATTTGATATGTTGCTACAGAAAAATCTTCATATTCATATACATTTGTCTTCATAGAAAGACAATCTGTTTCAATTATGTGACCACTATACTTATGATATAGCAAAGGAAAAAACCTTTAGTTAATCGTGATGATGTTTCATTTAAATTATATCATTCTTATCTTATCTTCTCGCGTATATAAAGAGAATAAGTGTGACAAAGAAGACATTTTTGGTATATTCTGCAGAACAGTATTCTCAATTAAAAATATGCAATTTATCAAAACTTTCGCTCTACTAGCTGTGATCTATGCTGGTATGATTTCGGCCCAAGTGCCTATTCCATCGCGTCCAGATGGATACGGAGTTGGCGGTCCAGCTGATGCTCATGTGGTTGTGGAGATGTTTCTCGATCCGCTGTGTCCAGGTTGTAAGGCAGCATGGCCTACTCTTTTACAAGTAATTCAAGCTTATGGTACAAGAATTCATGTTCGCATTCATACGTTCCCACTTCCATATCATACAAATTCGTTTGTTGCCTCACAAGGCTTACACGTTGTTGCCAATGCAACCAGTCGAAACCTTGATTCCATCTTCCGGTACGCTACTAAAATCTTCGAAAACCAACAGATGTGGTACAATGATGCAACCAAATCAATGACCATGCCAGACGTCATCAATTCACTCGCTGCATTCGTCGATAAGACTGGTCTAGTTCCAAAAGATAAGTTTCTCAATGGAATGAACAGCGCTGACATCAACGACAAAACACGTATCTCATGGAAATACGCTTGTTCGCGAGGTAGTACGGTTTAGATTTTGCTAACTAAACTCTCGTCGTTTAATTTCTAGGTGTCGTTGGAACTCCATCATTCTTCATCAACGGTGTTATGACCGGTGCAAGTTCCGCGTGGTCACTTGCCGATTGGAAATCTGTCATTGATCCAATTTTAGCATCGAACGAACAGATCTCATCACCAGTGAAAGACTGTCCACCAGGACAAAAGTCGTGCACGTATGCTCCACATAAAGTTCAATGCTGTCTCGATGGCGAAAGTTGCATTCCAAACGTCGGTTGCCGTTGTTTCAACTCGAAAAATGGCAACAAATGTGCGTGAATCTGTTAAGTTTTCGAATCCATTCAATAAAAAGTGCAATACGCAATAACAGAATTCCATCATTTTCCGTTTCCTAGTTAGGTAATCAACTCGCTTAAGAAAAACGAGTCAACTACGTTGATTACACATTATTCAGAAAGAGTGATTAACATCGAAGAAGAAAAGTAATAACGTAACAATACTTACATAAGATTTCCATTCATTTTTTAAATGATTCTAACAACTAATGGAAAAGAACCATTTCCATTGATGCGTAATTCTTTCTCCGTAGAGAAAAGGAAATGATTTTTAATCATGATACATCACCGGACATTACAAATTTCAGTTAAGTAATCAAACGAATATTTCCCCGGGAGACATCTTCACCCAACGAGACAGAGAGAGAATGGGATGATAGCAATCAAAATTTACTGAATCCTTTGTTGTACATTCGAACATTGAAAATATCCGGTTGATTTATGTTTTATTGTCACAGTTATAAGAAATATTTTCAATAGTCTCTTCACGCCTTCGAAATGTCACTTGTGTTGTACAACAAAGAAAAGATCTGAACGACAGCTAGAACTTGTAAAAAGAAACGAAAATCAAATACAAACATCGAACGAAAAAAATAGCTCACTAACCTAAATCAATCGTACGGGTACAAAAAAAGAAGAAGAAGGAGAGAAATGAAACAAGAACCAAATGACTAGATCTGAAAGAAGAAAACAAAACAACTTCGATTTTCTTTTTATACAGTTGGCATTAGAAAAGTAGGTCGTCGCTCTTGATCAATCAACGATGACTGATTGGATGGTGATGGATTCGGCTGTTGTTCGGAATCCGAAAATAATGAACCTTCACTACTGGAACGGCTATGTTCATTGAGAATTTTTCTTTGTTCATTTTGATTCGTGGACGAGGAAGAAACACTGTCACGATTGCTAGCATCTGTCGAACTAGCCCAAGAAGTGGTCATTGTTTCTAAAAAAGCGGAGCACGTAAGAAATGTCCTGTTTTGAAATGAAAACTCATACCTCCACCCAAGGAATTGATCATCATTGGATTCGATGGTTGAGGCGGAGGTGGAATAAGAGGTGGTGGGGCATATTGTGATTGACGTTTTACTCTTTTAAACAAAAGAACAGAGATATAACATCGCATTTGTAAGTGGATTAGTGAAGATCAACTTACAGTGGCGAACTGTTCATCGTTGTTTCCATCGGCCAACGAACTTCACTGTTCGTTCGTAGTTGCTGTTGATTAGGATGTTTGTGTCGTGTTGATGTGCGTATTGATGATGGCGTATGAGGATGTGATTGTGACGTGCAGTGAACACAATAATGATGATGATGATATGGAGTATGTGGCTGAGAGCGATATTGAAATGACGATGGCGGATGATCAAGCCATGGTGGTTGGTAATGCACTTGTGCTATTGGTTCTTGATCTAATACTGTATGATGAGATGGTAATGCTGGTGAACGTACTGATTCGGACTAGAAACATTAATCACGAAATGCCATTCAAACTATTGTGAGTATAATCGGTACTTACATAAGTTGGTAATAACGTAGATACTGTTTGCGGTGATGAATGATTGTGTTGAAATATGCCTGTCGTTGCATATGGATTTAACTGTTGTTGTTGTTGTTGTTGCTGCTGCTGCTGCTGCTGTTTCGATTGTTGTAAGAGTGAATTGATCGGATTTTTATGTATATTCATTAAGTGAGGTTCATGATCATTTTGACTACTGGCGGATGCTGTAGTTGTTGTACAGCATTGAAGACGTATTCCACTGCCCAGTGTGTCAGCCCATAGTGCTGCAACTGATGATTGTGGAGGTGGCGTGTCTTTAATTAAATCGTAACGTGTACCATTACTCAATGTTTTATGTATAGGCATTTCAACAAATTGATTCGATGATGACGACGAGGACGAAGATGAATTTGAACCACCAAACTTTAATCCATGACGACGTTGACGTAGTATATAATGAAAACACAACCAAAGGGTATACAACAGAGCACAAGTAAACAGAACACTAGATATAATAAGGATTGGTAGAAACCTGAAAAAAAAATGAGGAGAATCAAATAGACGAAATCATTTCTGGATGAACAATGTATTACCATGGTTGAGATATTGCTTCACGAAAGCGACGTTTCAAATTGTATCGATTCAAATTACGATTGAGTTTGAGATAATCTTCATCTAAAACATATCGATACACCGTAACGATCTGTTGATATTATTCTTTTTTTAATCAGTCTTACTCATCGTAACACATATTGGTTGCGAATAAGGCCCATAACCAAGAGCTGTACGTGCAGCCACACTGATACAGTATTGCATATCTTCAATGAGACTTTTTATATGTAGACCTTTTGCATCGGCACTGATGTTCAATAGACGTATGGAACTTGATTCATTTGCACCTAAACAATTCACTTTATAAGCCATGATTCGACCATTTTGTTCGGTGTCTTTCGGTGGATTCCATCGAATCGAAAGACTCGTTCTCGATGTTAACTCGACTTGTACGTCGATAGGCGATGATGATGGGATACTCTCTAATGTTCGCACAATCATCGTATTACTTGGCCGGCTAATTGTATTTGTTACACTATTTATTCCAAGTACACGAATTGTATAATCTGTATTTGGACGCAGATTAGTAATTGTATATGTTGTTACATTATATTTATTAACAAGTGTTTCGATACGTTCGCTGATATCTTTCTCAGTTCGAACGGAAATTGAATATCGGTCAACAAGATAATTTGATTGAAGAATATTCCATTGTATTGTCACACTAGTCTCTTGAATATTAATCGGATCGAGTAAACGAATGAAGTCGTCGTTTAATTGTTGTTCATGACGAGTTTCAATCAATTCCGACAGTAATGATGGCTGTCCATAACCGAATGAATTTCGTGCACGTATCAGAAATTGATATGCCGAATCCATTTTTAAATTATGTATTACTTGACGAGAGTTCTTATTCGTTGTATAGATCCGTTTCCACTCGAGCGTTTTCTCATCATTGTTCAAATTGAAATATTCAATTAAATAACCTTGAACATCATTCGATGGATAATTCCATGCTAATTCAATCGAATTACTATTAATCGCAATTGCCAATGGCTGCGTTGGTGATTGGGGTAGATCTTTTCGCTCAACACGTTGAAAGATCGTATTCGAACGTGGATCTTCCACATTCAAATACGCACTCCAACTAGTCTCATCATTATTGAGATTAACTACAATGCATTTGTACGTACCAATATCATTCCTAAAATGATCAAATTAATGACTATTAGCTATCAGTGACAGACAATTATGAATGACTCGTCATCGAATATCCTTGAGACATGTCTAGTATGCTAATGAGTAATATATCGAAGAATCAAACAAAATTAGTCTCGATGAAAAGGTCAGAGAAAGTGTAACTGAAATCTGTACGACGGCTTCCACTGAATCTCTCGGGTATTCATCTTATTTGAATAGATCATAAGGAAATATATGCAGATGCATATATATACATACTTCTCAGCCAGTCGAATAATTAAATCGGAGTTTGATTCGATTTTATACTTTTCAGTATTTTCGATTTTAATTGATTTATGTGACCGGCCGGTTGGTATAAACCACCATTGAGCTTTTTGATTGTCCTTGGTTTGACATGGAAATGTCACTTCAACACCATTCGGTACCGTTTGATTGTTGGGCACGTAGAAAAGAATCGGTGGTGGTTCAAGACGTTGAACATGTAGTCTGAGAAGGCTTTGACTTAATTGTCGTTGATTTTTATAAGAACATTCAAAGAGAAGATCGTTATCGAACTCTTCGATACGGCGAATTTTCACTCGATAATGATTTTGATCAAAAAACTCGAATCGATGATTGTTTTCCATGACGATATCAGTACGGTTGATGATGTGCCATGAAATTTTTTCATTGATATTCATTGGTAATTGACATTCAATCACTGCTGATCGGCCAGCATAGACATTCATTGTCGCTTGGCTGAACAGTTTTTCTTCATTGTTCACGGTCAAACGTTCATGAACGGCGAGAAAGATCTCTTCAGAAAATAAATGTCGCCGCCGACCACTATTGTAGATAACCAGACAAATGTATAATCCGCTGTGATTGTAATCGACTGCTGGTATGTCAATGCGATTGTTTCTTCCAACGATCGGACCCGTTTTTCGGCCGTAGTGCCATTCGATTTGATATTGATCGTCGTCATTCAAACTTTCAACTTGACATTGGAGATCGATCGATTTGCCACGCTGAATATCCAAACGTGATGTTGATGGACGTATGTAAATTTTCGGTCGATAGAATTCAGTTAGATGAGCTGCAGATGATTGACGTATCAAGCCATTTGATGCTACACAACGATAGGAGCCGAAATCAGTCGATTGAATCGATGGAAGTATTAGATCGTAATGATCGAGTGCAAGGGAAAGATTCTTTCCGTCTTTCGTCCAGTGAACCAGTGGACTGGGCGAGCCATGTGGTGGTTCACAGCGAAGACGAATACGTTCACCGATCGCTGCAGTCGTTGACGCAGGAGAGACGATAAAGTCTTTATCAAGTTCTACAAACAACTTTGATTAAATTAAAATTCAGAATATAAACAACATACTAATGAAATTGACTCGGGCTGTGCGACTCTGAGTTCGTCCAAAGGCGTTTTCAGCAAAACAATAATATGCGCCAGCGTCTTGTGGCATTGTATTAATAACATGTAATGCCATAAATTCAGTGATGATTCGTGCATTGGGATCCATTGTTACCAATCGACCATCTTTGTACCAATTCACACGAAGATCATCCAACGATGATGCTTCTGCTCGACAGTGTAAAGCCATGGGTTTATCCAATTCGACAAGAATATCTTGTGGCTGTTCAATAATAACTGGAGGTTTATTATCAGTATTTGTACATTGTGAAAAATCTAAATGAACGAACAAGAAAGAAATCAATGAAAGATATTCCTTTGATTCAAGAGAATCACTTACGAATCAGAAGATAGAAAGTCAGAATTCTGATATTCATTGTTCAAATATCTGTCTTTGACGCTGAGTTATTGTTCACGATTAATAATCATCCATCTAGAAATCTTTCGAATAGAAATAAATGAAACAAACATACGTAATGATGATTTCCGATGAAGAAATCGANGATCTTGAACTATATATGTGTATGTGCGTGTATGTACACGTAGTTTGTCTTCATCTTTTCAGATTGAAGGACATACGAACAATTTTATAGGAGTACAAGTGTATGTCTACGTAATTGTACTTATCAACACACATCGATTTCTTATTACATACATGCTACAAACATAACTATTTCGATCAGTGGACATTTGTCACGCCTGTAAACACATACACACAAATATTACATGTAACACTAGTCACCAAAGGACTGTAATCATAGTGCAATGAAACAGAAAATAAAATCTCGATCGATATGCTCAAGTGTTGCTTTCTAAGACGGATGATGTCACCAGATGAAAATTATAGTTCGACGTCTTTACTTGCACTATATGTCAATATATCTGTCTATATAAATATATCAAAAATGGTGTTCCTAATGATCAGAGTCATTGGAAGTGATTGTATAGATATGTATATATGTCACATAATGATCAATCTCTGTCGATGATAATGACAACTGTGTCTGAATGACGGAGACCTTGGTAGTTTTCTATCGGTTCACATCTAAATTATGTTTACACCTGATGATATCAGACAGATGAAGGTTACACGGAAGGGAGAAAAAAAAACTTCAAGGAAGATTAACTGATGTGTTGGAGATTTCATTTCATCCGTATATGTCAATAAAGCATGTTAAAGACATTAGAATGATTATTTGTTGTTTCATCTTCAAATGGTTTCTTATGTAAATGATCGAATTGGTTTTCCAGCTGTTTAGATGTCTATATATGTTCATAAGACAAATAAACAAAATCTAGACGAGCGATATCAATTAAATTTGGTGTGAACAGAAAAAATAAAAGGCTAATCATACACATTTTAGGAGCCCGTTAGCGATATAGAACACACATGTGTTCTTATCATATACGTGCATGTCAAAGACGAAGAAAAATGATTTCCGTTTCTCACATAAAACAATAACAAATCACTTTCACTATAAAGCCGGAAATGGAGCTTAGAGAAGAGAAGAAGAACAAGGCAAAATGAGTATCATACCTAATTATCAACAGGAATCACCCAATCAATGCGAAACTTCAAATAAAAAGTTCACTCTGTCCCCTTTGTCTTTTATCTTTACCTTCTTTTCACTTTACAAGATAGGGAACAATGACACGTGTGTACATATGCTATCAATTTTAATCGTATCGGGTGTACATACATATATATAAATACTTACTCGAATGTGTAAAACAGGCGCACGAGCGCGTCGATGTGAAGAGAAACTAGACAGAGAGAAAGGGAAAGAGAAAGCGAGAGAGAGAGAGAGAGAGAGAGAGAAATGTTCAACGTATATGTATGTGTGGCACCGAAATGTTCATGCGGTCGCTCGTCGACGAGCACTAAACGATAAGAAAAAGAAAAACGGATGCTGCTCGTAATAAAAAAAGGAGGATTTTTTATTCACATGCAAAAACGAAGAAGAAAAGAGTGAGAGAAAGGGAAAAGATCGGAGGAAAGATACGAAAAGAAACGAGAATGAGACCATTACATAACATCGAGCTACCGCCAACATATACTATCGCGGTTGCTGTCAAAGTGATTAATCATCATCGTTTCCTGCCATACTAAACATCACAAAGAAGCCAAGTGAAGAAAGTTGGAAAGAGAACACAAAGGCGTGTCAGATATCAACGTTTATATTTCTCCTCTTCGCAGCTAACCTTGATTCATCCCAATTAATCGACATATTCTTCTCATAAGTGTTCTAATATTTACTTATAAATAGTTAGGAGACAACATAAAGCGGAAGCATCATTTGTGCATGCGCACATCAACCTTGACTAGGTGTCACTTTAGAACGGAATTACACGACAGACAAGCAGGCGGATGCGTTGTCATTCCCATGGTAATTGTCTTTTCCTAGGGAGAGACGAAAAACCGACAAATCGGAAATATATATATATATATATTTATTTATTGTGTATACAAGCATGACGCGCAATCTCAAAATGCATCAGAATAGCTTGCATTTTCTAGCATCCACTAGGACTTAGTGCATGCACAAACATGCGTGCGTACATTGACGCTGTTACACAACGCATTTTTTATATAATATATATATCCGAAAGAAAAACCTCCAAGGATCCATTAGAAAAAGCTCGATGTTTCGAAAAAAATCCAATTTACACCGACAAGACATGGAGACAAGTTTACTGCGTATAATTGACTCGTACATTGTACGTGGTTTGTGGGATATAAAAAAAGAAAAAGAAAAAAGGAAATTAGCGAGAGGGATAGGAAAAAAATGAGTTGAACAAGATTAACGTGCGTGTCAAGTTCGACGCTATGCTGCTTGCTACTCTTTTAACTGAAAATGATGACAAAGCGCCAGACCAATTAACCACTACACGAATGAGCGAAAAATGAAAAGGTCGCCGACCATTTCCTATTTTGTCCTCATGACTTGCGGTCATGATTGACCCTTTTTTTCTTTTAAAGTAAATTAAAATCAATTATTGCATTTACTAGAGAGGTTCTATTTCGCGCTCTAGCGATTGAAGAAGACCTTCCATCGTTTATGTGCATCTGTTTATCGTGTTTTCTTGTTCTCTGATTCTTCCTCAAGGAAAATTAACATCGCTATGTCTCTAGAAAAACGAAAGAAGATTTCAGATAAATCCGACCTTGTTTCTCTGTTGATTACTGTCGAGCAAATTTAATTTAGATAATACTCTTATTGACTCCCATCAAATCAAACAAACTATTAGTTTTCGTCCATGACTATCTCTCCCAAATACAAATGAGTGTGATTCAATGAATGAGATTCTTTCAATGATCAGAAGAGTCAAAATAATATCATTCGATTTTACCTGATAATCAATGAATATACATAGGGATATTTCGCAAACGGCCTTGTCTAATCTTGCTTAATAGGCAAATCGTGATGGTATGATATACGAAGTAAATCATGTGCATGCAGAGTGTCCCTCATTTTTTCTTCTTCTGTCACTCTCAAGTTGAACTCGCTTTAGGGTAAATATATCAACGATGTATGGACGCTGCCAATGATGACAACGGCAAGAAGGATGATGAGGGTGATGATGATGATGATGATGACTTTGATTGTATTTTTAATGTGTATATGAGAGACACACACATATGGCCTCGCATCAGCGTCGAGAGCAAAAGCGAGAGAGAGAAAAAAACCGATAGACAGAATGACTATATGTGACAAATAGACTCAAACTGAGACGGAGAAAGGAAATTCAATTGACGCCTGCATGTCGATCACTGACCGATAGGACAGACAATGTCACGCATTACTTTTCTTCATCCTCTTTTTTCGATAGATTTTATTAGACATTGAAATGAGTGATTCCATTGTCCATTATCTTCATATTCTTTCTTGCATGTTCAATTTAGAACCGTAGTCAAGTTGAAAGAGACTGAAAACTAGGTTAATGTTGCAAGAGGAGAATCCCTCGATGATATGTAATCATTGTCAAGGCAACGGAATGAGCATTTGATCTATAGAATTTGTAGCTATAACGAAGAAAAATGTCAGCTGTCATCAAGATGTCATTTCGGTGATATTTATAAAACAAGCCAAGAAGAAAAATCGAGAAGATATCGACAATCAATATACAATTTCTCCACATACGAGTAGTGCAGTAGAGAAAGTTATTGAGTCATTACTAATGTATACACGAAAGATTCTATTTGTCTTAATTTTATTAATTATTTCAATAGCTGCGCAACGTGACAAGAAAAAGCTCTGTATACATAATTTAGTTATCAATGGTACGAATTTAATTACTGGCCATCGTAAACAATTATTAATATTAAGTGTTGTTAATTTCAATAATCCATCGTCTCGTACACAAGCGAATAGGTAATGAGACGACCGATTTCAAACATATTCATACGATTATTCGATAGATTTCTGGATTTATATCGTGAACTAGAACGTCAGCATATCCGTGATTCTGTTGTTCGTTTGATGCTTATCAATGAACAAGATGCAGCTCAGTATTTCAGTGGAAATAAATTTGGTAAAATTCAACTCTTTCAAGACAACCCTCAGGATCGTCTTGTTCAACGATTGCATCGTCAACATGGTGAAACCTTAAATAATTATGTTTTCGGAAGGTTAATTGAAGCATTCATCTTGTCGTTTTTCGAATATTTCCCCATAAATCTTCTTTCTCTCTAGATGCGGATATTTGATATACACCCAAGAGCATCCAAATTCCAATCTTGACGATGTGAGCAATTACCAAGATCTTCTTCGAATTATAACCACAGCTGTTAAAAACAAACGACGCTGTCAAAATCTATGCAGCTGAGATTGAAGAGAATCAAACAAGGTTGGAATTCACTTTTGCAGTGTTCATTGAAGTGCTCGTGTTGTTGTGCATTTTTATTTGTTATTCTTTGTCATCAGAACTATGATTTGACATCTTGCATTTTTGTCACTAATCTTTCGATAGATGAGATACTTTGATTAATCGTAAAAAAACTCGACCGTAAAAACAAAAGAACTTGTCTTGTAGAAAGATAATTGAAACATGAACAAATCGGACATTGATGAAGTGCTCTACTGATTTCCTCTTACATAACCAACATTCATTATCTTTCTGACATTTAGATACCACCTTGAGAGAGAAAGTTTTTCCCTAATCTACAAGTCATGTGTAGATATCGTCGAATTCAAGCTACTCCTATATTTCATTTAAATTAATTTNCAAGAAGTCGCTGAGCAACATCTGCCGGCATTTTATTACTTAGGTATTCTAAATATTCGTCTCGCTTGTCGAGTTTTAACATACGACGAACAGTGCGCGGTGAAACATCGGGATGTTCAGAAGAAAGATACTGAGCAAGATTTTCGAAATACACATCACCTTCGCCTTTTTTGTGCACGCAAACAGGCGCTTCACGTAAGGTTATATCTCGATAATGATGTGGTGCAATTAATTGTGGTCGTGTAGGTCGCACAGGATAACGACTGGGTAACATCATCACATAGGCGGGATCAGCGCCGAGAACAGCATCGTTTTCGTACATGTATTGAACGTAGAAACGTGTTTTACGATCGGACGACAGCATAGTTTCATCATCCGGTATGACTAATATACGTGGTTTTGGACACAGAGTCGTTTGCACTTGTGCACGATCATTTTCTAATTTCGTTAAATATGGATTATCATTCAATTTAGCACGAGTTAACATTTCAGGATGTATGCGTGTTAATTCATTGATTGTCACACCTTTCTTTTGGTCATTTTCCACATAACCTAAGACATCTAGATAAGGTGCAACATTACGAAGAGCATGAACTTCGCAATTAACTCCATGAGGATGACCTTCCTTTTGCCATGCTAATGGGAAATTATCTAAGTTTAAATATCGGGCATCGCCGCGGCCATCTTTCGAGTAGAGCACCTGCTGGTCATCAGTAAACCACGGATGACCTATGGTTGATGTAGATAAACTTCCAACTGATTTCGATTGGCGTAACAAGGGCAGAATTGCTGGTCCACCAGGTTGACGTGTATTACGTCCAGTAACGGTCATCGAACCATTCAGACCAGTTTGCACACTGTCTTGATTTTGAATAGGTATTTCATTATCAACATCGATTGTTTCACGATGTAACTGATTGGCACGATCGATTAATTCTTTGGATAATTCAAATGAACTTCGACCAATCGTAATGATCAAACCACCTGCTCTATTCGATTGAACTTTACCAATACGATCAATTAAACGTGCGACGATGGTGCCCGTACGATGTGGTGAAGTATTGATAGTTTCGATGGCATTAATGGCTTCAATGCGTGGTACAACAATTTCATCTTCATTCAATTTGATAACTAAACGACGGAAATCATCCTGGTAGATCGAACCAGCGCGATAAATGTAATTAGCAAGCATGAGTAATGGATCGATTGCATAACCGTTCGATGCATCGGGTGGTTGCACATTCAATGTTGATGTTGACGATGTTTTTTGTATGTCTCTCAACGATTTATTGAATGGAAAAAGTAATTTCAATTTCGGATCAACAGGTGATTTGGAAGGTCCTGTAGTTGATGAAGTTGTCACTTTGGACGACATTAACTGTTTTTGTTGTGGTAAACGTAATGTTTGATCAGCAAGGACAATAACTAAATATTTTCCATCTTCCTCTTCGTAGATATCATCAGCGAACTTGACGAGCAATTCAGCAATTGTTTGTCCGTTGACGGGACCGCGTAATTCCGAACCAACATCGCTGGGGATAATGAAACGTTCGCCATTTCTTAACGATATGATGATTTGTCGATCAGCACGCTGTAAGAATCGACCATTCAAAGATAAAATTTCTCCTAGAATACGTATGACACGTTGTTCAGTAGTTTCGCCGAGTGCTTCGTCCCAATCACGAATATAATTGTTGAATCGATAGATTCTTCCGTCATCGAAATGACGATATTCAATATCCGTTCGATCAGCGTTCAATGTAAAACGACCGTGATTAACTAAATAATCAGCTAGACTTTGTTTTGTTACAGGTAAAACAGGATTCTGTATGATTAATTGTTGGGTATTGTCTGGTGTCATTGACAGAACTAATCGACGCGTTTCATTATCGATATTAATCGAGCCAAATTGATCAAGTTTTTCTAATAAATGATTTGCACAACGGATTTGGTTTTCTGCTGTGGTTAAATCGATTTTCGATAATAATGTGACAGTTCGTGTTGTTAAACCAAAACGTTTAACTAGCGGTGACAATGCCGATTGATTTGCTGCTGGTCGAGTGTTTGGATTAATAAATGGAATATCATACGTTTTACCTTTATGTACTAAGCGAATATAACCTTCGCGTGTATTACTGATAGTTTCGGAATGATTCAATAGCCATTGTGATAGTTGACGACTTTGGAATGGGAGGACGTTCTCGGATGTGGAGTTCAAGATTCGTGTATCAACAATTGCGCGTAATTGATCGAGTGGAATGGTTAATGTTTGATTCGAAAAATGTATTTGAACTAGTTTCAAACGACGATTGCATGTAATTAAACCATGACGATACATGTATTCGATGGTGCCGTGATAACGTTCGATAAATTCAGCTTGAGTTTCTTGTGCTAGACGAGTACGGAATTGTTCGTCAGTTTCATCGTTGCCTGTGTTTGTACGATGACGAGTAAAGCGTTGGCCTAGTGAACGTATGACGTTGGACATATTTTGTGACGAGGATGGTGTTGTTGTTGTCGTTGTTGTTGTGGCTGGAATAATCGAAGCAGGAAATTGAACGTATTGATCATTGTAATATAATAACCAATTACCAAATTCATCTTGTTTGATTTGACCATGTTTGAATAATAAACGTGTCACATCTTGTCGTCGATATTTATTTTGATGAATATAGTCACTATGTTCGGGTGTAAAATACAGTTGTGAACCATCGGATTGATTTTCTAGTAGGAGTAAATTATTTGTATTATCATGTTTTATTCCATCCTGTTTGCTGATGGTTTCCACGTATTGTTCGATCAATTCTTGCTTTTGTTTATTGGACAACTTTACCGTTGGTAAATCTGTTGCTAGTGTTGTTGATGCGATTCGTGGAACTTGTAGTGAATATGTACGGCCATTGAAAACGAATGTGTCCTGTTCAATAAGACCACCATTAGCAAGCAGCATATCAATGATGTAACCACGATCAAAACCGTGACTGGCTGCTTGACGATACCAGCGTGATGGTAATTCTAATCGATGATTAGGGTCATGAAGGAATTCTAATTCAACACGTTCATTCTCCTCATCAACGTGTATATGACGTATATGTGAGGACAGAACTTGACGTTGACCAACACGTTCAGTCGTATCGATCTCGTCATCCAAGGGTATGTCAGGTTGGACATAACGATAAGCATAACTACCTGTATCGGCATCATATCGGACATGTCCATTACGGAATAGGTAATCGGCAACCAGACGTGGGTCATTGGTTGGTGGCATGTGCTCATATGGAATATGAATAATCTGTGTATGTTCTCCATCGAATAGATCGATTTCAGTTTCGCGGTTTTCTCCATCACTTCGAACTCCTTGTATAATGGATCGTAACCATAATAGTTCCGATTGATCTAAAGCGATTCGTTGTTTACCGAATATTATTTGACCATCAGAATATTGAACATAATTGTATAAAAGCAAGATTCGGGCGATATCATTCATACCGATAACTTCTGGATTGTCCGATGGTTTGGACGAGTTAATTTTATTTTCCATGTAAGCGTCGACATCCTCATGGTTAATAAAGATTTGCTGTTCTTGGTCATCTTCGCCTCTAGGGAAAATAACAATGTCGTTTTGTTCGGTGATAGTTATGGATTTTTCTCGATTTAATTGATCGAGCCATTGGGATAAATGATTGACTTCGTCTTCGGTAAGAGGAGTTCGTTCGGCGTTTTTGTTTGATGTTAATCGAAGTTTTTTCGCCGTCGGTTGAAATAGTTTCTGTTTCAAATTCTTTAATTTTAACATCTGTCCACGATAATGAATAGTAATCAATTGCTTGTCGTTATCAAATTCAATTTTATCAAATATATGATCGACTAAATGTTGAGTGCAAGTTTCAATATCTAGATCGAGATCTTCACAGAGAATACGCGTATCATCTTCATTAAATTCGAGTTGTTGTTGTTGTTGTGAAAATGGAGAATTGTCAGTTAACGAAAGCCTTAAGCGGCGACCTTGAATGAGTTCGAGCGTGCCAACATTACTACCATTTGCATTGACAAAGTGCAACAGTGAAGCAATACTTTCAAGGAGTAATACCCGTTCTCTACCGTCGTTGTCGTCGTTGGTTTTTATTTTTTTCTGTTCTTCTCGTTCGAGTGAAGGAGAGGTAGAATGTTGGTTATGATTTTCTTTTTCTTTTTCTCTTTCTACTTCTTTTTCTACTTCTTCTTCTTCTTTTCCTTCTTCTTCTTCTTGTACTTCATCGTTGTCACTTGGAGTTTGTTGGCGAAAGGGAACAAAAAAAACCAAATTTTTTTCTTCGTCTTCAAACATATTTCTTGCTTTTTGATTGGTCGCTCTTTTCTTCTCTTCATTTACTTTTGCTCGTTTTTTTTCATTCTCTTCCAAAGGTAAATTGACAATCTCAATGTTATTATTTGGTTTTATTATCATACGTAAAGAATTTCCAGTTCGATCTATTTGGACATGATTTTCATGCCAATGTAATATATCATTTAATTCTAAAGCTTGTTGATGTAAAAGATTCGATAGACGTAACCCATCGTCACCACCGATACGTACTAAATAATTAGGCATCGTACGATAACGTATTAGAAATGTTTGACCTTGATCACTTGACCATTGTGCATTGTCGGATAACCATTGTAGAACACTCATATCCGCTTGACTATCATCCTCTTCGTCTTCTCTGTGTTGTATTGGTTGATCTTCGGTACCGGATGCTGGTGTTAATTGTAATACTTGATCATCTAATGTTAATATTAATGATTGACCATCTTGTCCTTCTTCATAGGCACAGATATGTAATAGTAGAGTAGCTAATCCGTCAGCATTTAATGTTTGACCTTGTTGATGTTTGAGGAACAGTTCGTGAACGTCTTCGCTTGGAACAAGAAACGTTCCATCTAATATTAATGCGCCTGTTTTACTGTCAAAGTGTATGTCGTTCAACGAGCGAAGTAGTTTGGCTAAACGTGCGATTAATTCTGGTGATGGAGATGTTTGAACAGTTAATATACGACGAACATCTAATTCACTATTCGCAACACGAATAATTTGTTCATTGCCATCAAACGAAACATGACCCGTACGAATTAGATATTTTAAGATTTCAGTCCAGAAATAGTTCTGATTTGATTGAAGTTGACGAACTTGGTAAAGATCAAGTATACGTGAGCCTAATCTGCCAATCAATGGAATACTAACACCGTCAACATTCATATCCTGTCGGTTTAAATCAAATGTTGTATGACCAACAAGCCAGTCTTCAATCACAGCAATTAATTGTGCTGGTATACGACGATTCACTTGATCGAGATGTTCAACCCATTGTGCCTTTTGGTATTTCTTCTTATAAACTAACCATTTGTCTGCGGGAATGACAATAGGTTCTCCGTGTACGAATATGATCAATTGATCAGATTCGGTTTCGAATGGTGGGGGATATTCATCGATTGCATCAAGATAAACATTTTGTGCTAGAGTTATATGATCGTTGGATGGTAAACGTATATGTGACATTTGAATTTGTTGACCATCGATGAGAAGAATCAATGTGCCATCATCACTACGTAAGCGTCGTGCATTCGATGAGAAATAATCGTAAATAAACTGTTCATAACTTAATGGATCCAGTTCAGGTTCGTTCATTTGTTCTCGTGCTCCAGGACGAAGATTTTCGTAGATAGGTTGTTCTTGTAACTGAACATCATTGGATGGAACGAGAATTGAACCAGCAACGGCAATTAAGCCAGCAACTCCGCTCGATGTATCAGGATGATGAGGAACTGACGGTTCTTCGATGATAGTACTTGAATTTGGCCGAAATTGTTGTGTTCTTTGTTGTTGCTGTTGAGGTTCATCAGCAGAACTGTAACCTGATTCGATAACGGTCATCTGACTGTCAGTTCGCTTGGTTACAATAGGTTGGTACTGTTGTTGTGGCTGCTGCTGCTGCTGTGACTGTGGCGTAAGTGATTGTGGCTGTTCAGGTCGTTGTTGGGCAGTGGATGAAGCAAGTGATTCTTGTGAACCAACTCGTGTATATGTGGCTGTTGGTGTCGAACCGAAAACACTAACAGATGGTTGACTCTCGTGAACAGTGCTTGTTTCGGTATATCTGCCAATGCCAGTGGACACAGTAGGTGGTTGCCTTTGTTGTTGCCATGCTCCAGCACCAGTAATACTGACTGTCGAACCAGGATCATTTTCTGTTGGATTGAAACGTTTGATTTCCTCGGTCGGTGTTCGATTACCAGACGACGATATGGTGAGATCCTGAGATGAAGTTCGTGGACGCACTCGTCGATCGTGCGAAATGTTGCGAGGAGTATTATCTTCTGAATCACCTTGATACGCTGAACGATCGCTGTATTCGTTAATTTGCGTATCGCCACTATCTTGTCGTGAACGTGAATGCTGTTGAAGACGATGCAATTGATCGCGTTGTGTCGCTGTTAGACCAAACCAGAATGTATCATCCCATTTCCATGTGCGACCATCCTAGAAGGAGAAAACGAGTACAGGTTATTTTAACGGAGCCTGTTCGATTAACAAAGAAATGTATATCTTACCGATGAATAGTATCCAATATCATTGACAGACTTAATCCGTTTACCAATAATCTGTTGAATTTCGTCAACATCGAGAGAGGATGAAGACCCTTGTGAATGTGACTGTTTTTGTTGTTGACGTTCTTCTTCTTGTGCACCAACAAGATCTTCCCATGTCATTGGAGCAACATTTGACGTATCTGCGGTTGGTTGTTTTGTTCGTGGAGCAGCTTTGACAGGTTCAGCCTGTTGTACGGACGGTGTTTTGGGTTGTTTAATACGAAAGCGTATTTCATCACCATGTCTCGAAGGTCTCTCTTCGGGTTCTGTACGTTTATTTTGTCCAGTTGGACTATTTAATGTTGATGAATCGGATGAACGGCCACTTTGTTGTTCAAACAATGAACGAAGTGCGCCTACACGACCAGATGTTGTTGTTGATTGAACATCAGAAGTATCCATGTGGTCTTTAACCCATTTTGATTGATTTATTGGAGGACGAGTGTCAACAACGAGCTGATAGTCTAGTCTTTGTAATTGTTCACGAACAAGACGAGGATCAACGCCTGCAGTAGATGTTGTTTGAGAGGGCGGTTGAGAAGACGAAGGAGGAGCAGAATGAGAAGGAGGAGGAGGAGGAGGGGGCGGTGGTGCATTTGTTGGTCGAGACATCGTTTCTTCGTTCAGATTGGCCAATCCACTTGCCCGTTGTAAACGACCCACTACTGGCCCTTTACTACTAGATGTAGTTGTTGTCACCACTGAATCATCCTCTTCTGTGTCAACATTCGTCTGTTGTTCAGCTTGTTCATATGATAGCCTGCGAGTCGTGCTTGTCCGAGGTACAATAGCGGGTGCAATATTGTTTGAAAGTGATGATGAGCGTGCTTCTGATGAAGTATACTCTTCGCTAAGACTATTTGTTGCTGACGGTGGTATGACACGAACTAATTCTTCGGCGAATTGAACACGTGACGGACGTCGCTGATCGTCACTATCATCCAAAATGAAGGAAGTTTCTAGATGGCCGTCACCTGTTTGTATATCATATGGAACGGGTGGCCAACTAGATATTCGTGTTGTTTCTTCTGTTGTGTGTGTGGTAATCGACTGACGAGGATTCACAAGCGGTGCTTCATGACCTGATCTGGAAGGTGTATTTGTAGTTGCTGCCCAGTCTTGATTAGTGAATGAACCAGACATACTGCTGACTGTTGAATGTGTATTTATTTCGTCACCACTCAGGCGTGATGTTCGATCAGAATCTAAATCATCAGGATGAAGCATAGTTTGAGAAGTTTTAGGACGTGGTAGCACTTGTGGTGGTGCTGACGGTGGTAGCACCGGTTGTTGTGAAGGCGATGATTGAGCAATGATTGTGGTTGCCGACGATGTACTCGTTGGAGAGGACGAAGAGATTTGTTTCGCTTGTTCTTGATTATTATCGACGTGTATAATATACTCTTCGTATGAATATCGCGATTCTTCGACAAGTTCGTTTGGTGGGAGAAGTTCGTCAGTGTCAACTAATGACGATGGATTATTAGCTAAACGCTGACTACCCGAATGGATCTTCAAACGTTGTTCGTAAACGAGATTCTCGGAATTAGTTGTTTGTTGATTATTGCCAACAACTAAAGTTGAACCGTGTGTTGATAACTGACTTAATGATACTGGATGTGAGGTTTGAGTGAATTTAACTGATGCAGATGGATCGTATGTAGCACGAAAGCGTATTGGTTGCCGATCTTGTTGTTCAACAAATACGCGATTATCCTGATTTGTATTTACAGTAGACTGTTCTGGATTAGTACGATTAGGATAATAGATCGACAGGAGTTGAGTTTCGGCAAAGGAAGGAACGGATTTCGATTGAAAAGATAGATTCGTTGGATTTTCTTGCGTAGTTTGTGTAGCAGTCGTTGACTGATCAGGGTTCATCAAAGTTATTGATGCCGATGAAACAATGCGCGGTGGCAACGTGTTGCCACCCGTTTCACGAGAGTCGGAAGTAACGTGTGGGGAAGCGGACGAATCACTGGAATCACCTGAGAACGTATTTAGTTGTTCCGGACGCTGTACTGTTCTTTTTGAACGACGACCAGGCAGTGGTTGTTGCGGATGCATTCAAACTGAAGGAAGAGAAAGAAAACGATACGTAAATAAAGTTTTCATTTCATGTTTTATTATTATTCTGTTTTTTTAGTTAAAAAATATAAACAATGTCACAATACCTTCATTTTTACACTCTTTAATAGCCTTGAACTTTTTCACAACATATGCATGCCTATTTCAATCATCATCATCTCATACTTTTGGTCAAAATGTATGCATGCACTTTTGCTCTCTTCGTATTTCTTCTTCTTCTTCTTCTTCTCTTCTTCTATTCGAAATATGACGACGAATTTTTCTGTTTTTTTTCACTTTTATATTTACCCCAATAGGTTCGTTCTTTTTCTTTCGTCGTTCTTTTACTTCAACTTCAACTAACTCAACGAACATTGACGAGATTAGTTCACTCAATTCTCTTTCTCCTCGACGTAATGTCTCAGGAAGAAAGAGAAAAAAGCAAAAAGAAATACCGGCATCGTTAGTCATCGCTGCATCATGTCAAAATGAGTAAAGGGAGCGAGTAAACATTATAATTGTGATTTTTTTTTCACTAAAGTGAGGGGCACCACACACCAATAATATTTGCAGCACCAAGCAGTGTCAAAAAAAAAACTACGCACCATTGAATTAGTTATATAAAGAGGAAGAGAACAAAATATGCTTTGCTTCATTGATTGATCAATAATAGGAAAACATTGGCTCAATAGAAAACTCATACGCTAAGAGGACGAAAAAAAGTCAATTAAACTTGTAAGATTTCTTACTGTTTATACAGAGTAATAAGATGATTTAAACATAACATTAGTTAAAGATTCACTTTTTCGGTGACTATCATTAGAATTGAAACGAAGAAAATGAAACCTTCAAGTAACAGGCCAACTATTCATTCTTCCTTCTTGCGAGCGCGTGTAGTAAAGTAAATAGTAGTAAATCTCATGCGTGTATATGTATGTTCGGTCATATTAAAGTGAAGAATGAAAGGGAGAGTTTCAATTTACGTCTATTCGTGCAATACTTGACATTTTTTTCTTTGTGCAAAAATCATTATTATCATTATCTTTTTTTCTTTCGATGCAATGACCAAAGATTCCTTTTACACCCTGTAATAAACGGAAGAGTGTGAGATATGTGTCTTACCTTTCCTTGTGCGTGTATTCGAGTTGATTTCTTTGTTTTTATTAATTGACTTAATTTTGCGATATCATTGTATAACTTCACCCGAAATTGTATAATACAAATGAATCAGGCGACAAGTTGGACATAATGCAGCAGATGGCGGTCAAACACAGAATGACACTTTTTTCTCGAGCGAACACAAACGCTCAAGAGTTGAAGAAGAAGAATGCGAGAGAAAAAAACGTAGAAAAAAAAACGGCAGAAGAACAACAACAGACATGAAATTATAACTGGCCCAATACATAGCCGAGAGAATGTGTGATCATGATCGGAAGAGTTTTTTTTCGAAAGCACCAGTCTATATGTCTGGTTGATATGCACGATTTAGAACTGGGATGAATGATCAAATTCAAACGAACGAACGAACGAATGAGTCGAGAGAAAGAGAAACGGTTATCGTACCGACTGTCGGCTAGAGTTTTCACTTACCTCGGCCAGTGCCACTTGTATGATGACTATCAACTTGATTGTCATAGTGCGAATCCCCTCCTAAAATAGAACCAAGTAACAATTTGATTGATTTTGAAAAGAAAAAGAATCATTCGTATGTGTTTATAGAAGGGACTGAGCTGTAAAGTGCTCTGGATGCAGGTACAATGTTGATGAAAACAAAAGAAAAAGATATTGACCCATTATCCTTATTATTTAAGCAAGGAATGAAAGAAAACCATGCTTGATTTTATTTCATCATAAATCTTTACACACACCCTCTTTAGTCACATGGACTAAGCTTTTGCTTCCTATATGTAAATTTCTCAAGTATCAGAAATAAGCTCTTTTAGTGTTAACTTTATACCCTTTCGAATGTCATCGAGTAGAAGATTTCTTTTCAATGCTGAACGAAGACAAGAATAAATTCGGTAAGCAGAAACAAGCGGTAAGCTTACCTTGCTCACGAATTTGATTTTGTTCAACTTCACGCTTGTATTTTTCGAGCTCTTCATTATCCATGTGTGCAAATGGATTTTGAGCATAATAGGATTTGTAAACGACAGCATTATTCTGTTGATCACGTTTTATAATACCTTTGGATGCAGCTCCAACGACAACGACAGGCTCAGCGGACGTCTGATGTGGATCCTAAGTGAGATAATCAGTGAGGACTTTTAAATCTACAGGCTGATGCTCTTACTTTCATTTGTGTTACATCTTCCCAACCGGCATTTTCGAGAATTTTCGACTGATACCCGGCGGATATCTTTTCATTGAACCGGTCTTCTTTTATCTGCTTCTGATGAGTTTTAAGTTCCTTTGGATCTACATTGCTCGGCGCAAATTGATGTTTGGTATCGATTTTAATTGGTGTTGAATGTTTGGAACCGGTATCTGGTACCCACTGTAGCAAAAAAAAAGAAATTTTAATTAATTAGATGAATTACCGAAGCACTCTATAACCTGACTACACTTCAGTCTTTTTTTAGTTGAAGTATTACGTCATCGGTCAGAATACATAATAGGCTAGCGGTCATTTTTTACTCTCCAATCGTCCTGTTCCCCATTCTGGACATGACAAAGTCGTTATCGAACACACTTATGTTATTAGACATTATCCAACATAAGTTTCGTCAGTTTACATGTTTATTAAAATCACTTAGGAGTGAAGCTCTTAAATACTGGTCCTACTTTTCTATCGAAATGAAATTTAACGATTTAATCTAGATGTACTTCTTTTCAAGGATCGTTTGAATGAAACAATCTAATACGTTCGAAAGCTATGCATACTAATACTAACGATCGAACATGACAAAACCTTGCATACTATCATCGATCAGGAAAACTGTTATGTTAATTTCGATTTCTCTATTATGAATCAAAGGTCAAGTTGGAAGAATACAGCTGTTGCTAATCATTATTCGAATAGAAACGGTTAAATGTCATGGACATCGTATAAACTGGAAGTTAGATTTTCGTAAGGAAAAAAAAACGAATGACTGTTTCTATGGAAATCTTACTTTTGTCACTTTCTTTGGATTTGGTGTTCCTGTCTCTTCGATTTCTTGCTTTAAATATGCATTCGGTGAATTGCACCATTCAGTTGTGCGTTGAGCTTGCCGTGATGGTGAACTAAAATAAACAAGATTTTTTTTTTCGTAAAGAAAGAATCACAATCGACATTAAATGACTTACTATGCCTCGGGATGTGTTTGTCCTCCATCGACAAAAGCGGTTGCTGATGAAGCAGCTGGTGGTACTTCAATGTCTTTGAACGTTGCGGTTTTGTCCAACGTACGTATTAATGGTTGCCGATAAACATAACCCGTTCGAAAGCCAGCATTATCCAAAATGCGCATCAAACTTTCGAATTCCATTTCACCTATTTTCCATTTGCGATCTTCTGTGGCTTCATTGACATTTCCTTGTAAGACATCAGCAATCTAGAAGAATAATGTTCGTGTGTTCGGCATACAAAAAGAGTGAAACGAGCAAATATTGATAATTTTTCTTCTTACTCGTTTCTGTTGTTCACTCGATGGTAAATACAATTGATCAATACCAATCGGTGCTGCACGTACTTGTACTTCACAAGCATTTATCACATTAAATGCATATTTCCATGCCTCTTCAATCGTTTCACCACATGCAACAAATCCATGATTACGTAAGATCATAACTTTGTTGATGGGGCCTAAATCTTCGACCAAGAGTTTTTTCACATCGTCTTCGATTAGAACACCTCGATAATCATGATAAGATATTTTTCCGCAAAATAATGCATCTTGAGATAGTGGTAACAAGCCACATTTCATTGCTGATACAGCAGCAACTGCCGGCGTGTACAAGTGCACGATACATTTAATATCCGGTCGAGCTTTATGAATTGCTGAATGAAGTGTAAAACCAGCACGATTGATTCCATAGGTTGTGCTGCCCGGATCAACAATATTACCTGTATGCAAGAAAGAAAAAGAAAAATGTTTCAATCAGACTTGTTTTACTTGTTCTCACCGGTAATGTCAACTTTAACTAAACTTGAACCTGTTATTTCGTGATACATCAGACCAAATGGATTGATCAGAAAATGCTCTTGCTCTTGGTTAACACGTACCTGAAAGATTAAATAAGATGTTATTAGTTGTTGTCGATTATCGACTGAAGACGAACCGTAATATGATTATAAATGCCTTGTGACCATCCGAACAGATCGACGAGTCGATAGAGCGATGCGACTTTACATCGAAGTAAACGTTCGCTTTTGGAATAACCACTCGAATCAACACCGCGAATATCATTGATCGGAACAATCACTGAACCGCCAGAACGTGATAACGACGATACTGTTGTCCATCGTGATGTGTGTGGTAATAATAGTTCCGAAATTTGCTGCAAAGCAATTAATGATGCTGGATGTGGGCCATGTTTTAATGCGTCTGTTATAATTGCTTCTAATTCATGACGAAATTCATTGGAATTCAATATCATAGTAACACGTTGTCGTTGTCCCATCTGACGCATATCTTCTTTAACATCAGCTGGTCGATCTACTTCACGACGATATTCATCATCATTAGCATCATCATCATTGGCATGTTGTGATTGAGTTTTGACAGGAGATTCTACACGTGTTCCATTCGTTACTGTTGGCATTTTATCCAAAGAAAACTTTCTATCTGAAATAATAGAGAAAACGACAATTTTCATTGCGAACAATTTTTTTTGTTCTGTGTTAACTAGTTTCATTGTGTTTCATATGAAAATATTCGTTTCCTGATGTTCTTTTTTCCCATTCTAAACACTTCCGAGTGACATTGGAACCAAATGCCCAATTAAAGAGTAACATACACATTCATAATTACTACGATGCAGAACACAAATGATACACACACATGCGTACTGAACGAAAAACATTTCAGTTCAAAAGGTTTCTGTATTATTTATGTAATCGATATGATACACGTCTTCGGAGATTTGGAAAATGAATGCAAATATTATTCGAGCTTTCCCTTCTCCTTCAAGGCTCATGGGAAATTCCAAAAGGCAACTTTGAACTCAATAGATTTTTATACAAGTGTAATAATTACGTTCAACTAACAAACAAGAGCTGCTCTTTCGCATTGACGAAGTACTAACATCAACAGTATTATTATCTACCTGCAAAACACAAAAAGAGAGCTCTTCTCAAAAGTATGTCTCCTATGACTTTTCTGTATAACAATAGATCGTTTTGATTAATATTGTCTATGACATCAACCTTGAAATATATTAATCAAGTCTATACAATTCAGCTAGATTGAACATACTAATGGTTATTATCGTTACGAATACAATCATTAGGTAAGAATATTTATTGATAAGTCTTTTTTCACTCGGCTTAACTTCTGACATGAATATTGATAAGAATGAACAAAAGAGTTCTTTATTTTCTTCTGCTCTTCGATCGAAAAGTTCATCAGAAAGCAAAGCATGTACTTCATCATTCCTTTCGAAAAGCGCTCGAATCCCAAAGAATATTTATTATCCGAATAGTACCCAAGTCAAACAACATGTACTATCGTTCATTCTTTACACCTCTAAGCTGTGTAACCCCTTGAAAAATCATTTAATAAAACCGGCACTTCACTTTATTTTCTCGTTAATCGAATGTAAATATCAAGTTTTCCTAATCGATAAGCATATGTTCTTACTTTCATGATGCAAAAGAATAACATTACTTGCTTGTATCAAACATAATTGACATAACACGTCGACCGATCCGATTACATCTGCACTATATAGCAAAGAACATTACCGTCGGATTAAGATTTCAATTTGATAAATTATCTAAAATATAAAACAGTCTTGAGTGTCGTGCTTTTTTTTTATTCTAGTTCTTATGAAGTTATTTGTGTCTGTTTAATTGTCATTTCTAGACGATATTCCTCGCAGATTCTCATCGCTTCTCGTGTCAATGGATGATCCCCACCCATCGATATCTGTACTCTTTGACAAGTAGTTTCCATTGTTGATTGAATAATTAGATGCGAGATGGTCTCGGCTAGTAATAATTCTAATTTTAAATGTTTAACATGATGTAATGATACATATGCGTGATAATAGGGTAATAGTTGATCATAATATTGGCATAAATTCTTACTGGATTGATATGCAGCGGGATAATCTGTGTTACTAATTGATTTATCCATTTGTTGTTCGTTGTAGTGAATTTTTTCCAGTAGGAACAATTCGTTGGGATCGTTTTTCAAACAACGTTTACATTGACAATTGAAATAGTAGTTTTCTCGTAGAAATTCTTGTCGATTCTTATACGTTTCTAATAAATCGATATAATTGATTGTCCAGCCGTCTACTGATTCGCTCGCGATTGTTCGGACTGAGAGGTACTTGCCATTGAATATAGTATGACAAGTTGGAAAACAGGAATGATTGTAGATTGTTGCATCGAAATATAAACCGTAACCGATAGATTTGAGATCGATTGGATCGTGAATGGTCAATGTATTGATAACTAAACGACAGAAATGTTGAAAGATTAAATTTTCATCGAAATCATCAACGATATTCCATTGTTTTAATCGTTGATAAATCGATTGAAATGTTGTGTAACGTCGTCGATCATGGCGAATTTCGTTTTCATGAGTTTGAAGATCATTCAGCTGACGTTTTGTTGGAGGATTGTCTATTCCATGATCGTTTCTATAACGAATAATCAAACGTAAGAATAAACGTGTTAAATCGTGTTCATCGGTAAGGGTAGGTAAATGTGCACATTCGTGCCTATGATAGATCCAATCTTGTCGTTGACATGATACTGAACAGTAGAATACTTGACGACATTGTGAGCAGCGTTTTAAATCATTCGATTGATTCAAACATTGACTACAGTATGTTGATGTTGATGATGAAAGAACGTGAACATAAGGTAATAACGATGAAAAGAGATTCGTGCCACAGATTACCATCTCTTTGATATACAGTTCGTTTCTATCTGCAAGAAATATATATATTTAGTATTTGGTTACATGTGTGACACAAAGCAAGCAAAGAGAAGTAGAAGAAATAGAAGGAGAAGGAGAAGAGAAAAAAAAACTACAAATAACTATTGCCGTAAGTGATAGATGGTCCGGTACTCTATGACGATGTCGAGCCGACAAGAGAAAGGGAAAGAGAAGGAGAAGAGATCCTCGCAAGGGAAATCGATTTTTTTTTCACGTACGATGATGTTTCATAGTCATATTCTTTGCCGCAATGTAAAGATACAATAAAACAAAGGATTAGACCATGTGAAGAATGAGTTGAAGAATAGACAGGCCACTAGAATTACTGTGATTCTAAATATATGTAAATATCCAATATCAGTCAAGGCGAGGTCAGACAAGTAAGAACAACAGCAGCAGCAGCAGTGATGATGGTATGTAATGTGAACAAATAGTGAAAGAAAAGAACGAACAGACAAGCGTTCATTCGCCATTCAATAAACGGGGATGTAGGGCTCAGATAATCTCTGACGATGTCGAATGGCGTTGAGTGGAAGAAGAACAGATGAAAAAAGAGAAGAAAAAAGATGATCCCATTGATCAACGAGTCTTACAGGAAGAGAAAAGAGAGGAAAGCAATAATAAAATATATATTCATCAGTGATTATGACTCTTTTTCTCTCATTGCCAATCAATCAGTCAATCAACATGAGACGGAATAGAGCCAAATAAGTTAATATTATGGAAAACAGAGTCATCTGTATGGTAAGTACGTCTACACAATGATGAACTGTTGTTGCAGATAAATTTGTGATGATTTTATTTGTTTCTGTGGATTGGGCGAGAAGAAAGAGGTTTTCTTTTCACGCAAAATGTGTTTACGTATGCTAGTTGGAACAAATCAAAACCAAAAGGAAAGGAAAAAGAGGAATGAAATGAACGTTTCCGAATATTTTCCAAGGAGAAACTAGTAGAGAACTCGTAGAAACGATGTTTTTCAAATGGAACTCACTCGAAATGAATTTTTCCGAAAAAATTAATTAGAACATAATAAAGGAAAATAATGGAATATCTATTAGAAGAGAACGGTTCATTTCTCGAGAGAAATAGAACAAAAATTCAATCAATAGAACGTACAGAACAACAAAATTTAATACTGGTTGAAAGCCGCAAAATTTTGGTGCAATAGTGGCCATCATTACTTTGCAGATGGCTCACCAGAGCCAATAAAATCTAATTTGATCTCTTTTGAGTTATACATGGAAGGAATGCCTTGTTTCGTGCTATACAATATCGAATGAATTAAAAACTTACAAGAAAAATACTCTGCTATTGATATATTGCTGTTTGAAACTATATAGATGGCGCTGGGCATTGAATGAAATGCTCTATCTTTAGCGTTCTTCGGCAATAAACGAGAGGAACTGTTCAAGAAAAATCTGACGAATGTTTATCGATTGGTATACATAGTTTATTTCGCTGGGATTGATCATGTCGTTAGCTAAGTTCGATGACTCAAACTCATTGATTACGATTCAGTGCCCATTTTCTTTCTTCTGAAGATACTGAGTAGCATTTCGTCTATCTTGCTTTGCTCGAATATTGATGTTACATTTTTATCGAGTCATAGTTTTCCATTAAGATATGACCATGAGGTAACAGCTGTTTGATATGACAAACAATGAATGATTTAAACTACACTGCTCATTGGAGTTCTTTCTCGATCCAGCTGGTGATTTACATGCAATCACAATTGTGAACAGTTTACTAAAGACTTTCAACTAAAATAGTGCAACTCGGTGTGTTCCCGTTGTATGTATTTTCTTCTTTTTTTCACAGCAGTTCATTTGAGCGAGCAAAAAAGAAAAAAAAGTTACTTGAAAGAAAAAGATCGAATCAGTCTAATGTATACGCTCGATAAATCGCCGTGGTATATGAAGTTCTGTCATAAGTTCAGGTTGTCGAACAAGACGAGTTCGATCCGGTAGGGAATTTAAAAAATAATCCCAAGTTAATTCACTTAAATTAGGCACTCGAGTATGCATCATGTACAATGTTGTAACACGCATTTCACTGCGATTCATATTTGTATCCGTTGATCTTGGTTCGACAACAACACCGCCATGGATCCAAACTTCGCCACGCTAGATGAAGAATGGATGTAAAAGAAAATTAACATCAATAAAAGATAGTTTGAAATGTACTTCATTCATTGCAGCAGCATGAAAATAGGTAGGTCTTGGGATTGTCAACGATGGTAATATTGACCATTCCAATTTCTCGAAGTTGAATACCCAAATACGATCGTTTACAACAACATGACGATTGTTGAAGCGATTGAATTGTGCACCACCAAACATAATGACTTGATTATTATGAAAAGGAAATATTGAATGAAACTTTCTCGGAGTTGGAAAATCTGTTGGTCAAACATCGTAGTTATTCAATAAGAAAATACTGAATATTTATCGACTCACTATAGATAGGATCAGGATTTGTGTGAACAAATGACCATGATTGAGTAGCGAGGTCAAATACCGGTAACTAAAACAATGAATGGTAGGTATAAATACGTGATGTTAAAAAACTGACATGTTTAAGTGAAAATGAAATGCCCGAAACTCCTCCACCACCGAATAAGTAGATCTTATTTTGATGTAAATATGCTTCTTGTCGATATCTATGAAACAAAATAATCATCGAATTGATTAACACGGAATCATTTACCTTCCAGTTTCACTTGGATCTTCTATTTCATCAAATGTACTTCCTATCTGTTGACACTTCAGATTAGGGAGATCAATATCATATACATCAGAGTTATAAATCCAACTGTTTGTACCGCATAAGATATATAAATGATCCTCGTTCAAAATCATACTCTGCAAAGTAGATTGTCAAAGAAAAGTTCGAGCATAATGAAAGTTGGCATTTTTACCGCTCCGTAGACTTGTTGCGGTTGTTCGTCACGTGTACGATATCGTTTCCAATGAAGTCTTTTCAAATCAAGTACAAATAAGTCATTGGAGACGTGAAAACCAAAGGGAAGACCTGTGCCACCAAATACAAGTAGTAAATTTCGATATAGACACACTAAAACATCAAATCGATGCATCACGGACAGCAAAGATGATCAACATACTTGAATGAGAAGCTAGAGTTAAAATGGGTCCATCGCCTGTTGTTTGCTCGAGTGTCCATTGACGGAGAGCAAAATTATAACGCCAAAGCTAAACAAAATGCAAAATTGAATTCATCAAACATCGAATATTGTTCATCATACTTCTTGAAACATTCTTTCTGGTTCGTCTTCGCCACCAGATGGATAGTAACCGCCCCATATCCACAGATCAGATTCAGTAGCAACAGCTCGATGACCTGACCGTGGATGTGGCTTTTCTGACGATTCCAATGGTATGCTTTCAATGAACTGCATCAAATTATTCGTCTGTATTGGATCGTTCGCTGGACAAAGATTGAACTTCGATTTCGCGATATTTATCAGATTATCCATCATCGATGTTGTTGACGGTTGTCGATTCGGTTTTTGATTTGTTGACGGATCGTTTGTCATGACGAATGAACATATCCAACGAATGATAACGTTGTTATTGATATCGATATCGAACAAAACAAAGTCTTTGAAGTAATTATGGAACTGAAAAATGAAGACAGTTCTCTTGTGGAAACATATTCGATCGATGTCCAAAGAAAAAACTTACATAGCGAACGCGAAGTGTCAGCCATGTAAAGATCATCAAAGTCGTTAATTCGAGCATTGTCGATCTTTAAATTTCCACATACTTTGAAAACAAATAATATGTTGAAACGAACAGACACACGAAGAAAATAAATTTAGAAAAAAATGTACGATGACTTTGCTTTTGTATTCGTTCAACTAAAAAGAGGAATGATCAGTTCATACAGGCGCTTTATTTATATTTCAATAGAATTGAGCGTGTTCGATTCCTTCCTGTACCCTACCTTTGTGAATATGTAAACCGGAAACTACCAGTAAAGTTAAAATGTACCTGAATTGATATCTAAAATGACCAAATAGATTCAACAAGAAAAAATATCCATATTTGTCTTTGTAACCAATCGATTCATCTAAAATCAGAAATCGATTTTCAGTTTGCAACTATAAATACGGTCGATAACTGAAATCTAGTATAAATGCGTTGGAAATTACGTCTCTTTGTTTGTAAACAATGAGCATTTGCTTTATATTGTCGTAGTCATTCAGGATACGAAGTACCCAATCACATGGAAAGTCCCACTTAGTTTTTCTTTACCTAATCTGATAGGCTGACCTTCATCCAGAAGAAATGTGAAAACGCACTCGACTTTACACTCTCATCCCCCATCCGTCTAACTATATGGTCATCTGAGTTCATTCTTTAGTATGATATGCGTGATTATGTAATCGTATAAAGACATATTCGGAGGAACATGAAAATAAATTAATCGAAACGATTCTTTATTTGTCAGATTCGTTTTTATCTATGATTGCGAAGACAGAACGCAAAAGTTCGACGCAACTTCTATTCAGATATAGTTTTCGATCGTGGTAACGAAAATAGTTGGTATCACCGTGATAAATTTTATTTTTCAAAACAAAATAAGATGAAATCTTCTTCTCTCGCAACTTTTCATACGAAATTTTTCGTTCAATCTAATTATGTTCAAGAAATCCTAGAAGAATTTACATCAACGTAAGTGAACATGGTTTCATAGGGAATGTATAATATTTTGAAAGTCATCTCTCTAAATCATCTATACGACTGCTATACGTAAACTTTACATCTCGTCTATGTTAAATACTGAAAGTCTTTAGTATTGGTACACGATACGCGGCGGACAGGATGGCGCTTTTATTTCAATCACAGTTCTCACTTAAGAAATCAGGGACAATCGAATGAAAATACGCAGAAACAGCTTGTTTTCTGAACCACTATGCACTACGTAAGAAAAACACACCCCCTAGCCTCAAGCATGCCCACCGATCGAGAATAAATCTAACTAAATGCTTTCATACAGGTAAGATGAGAACACGTTAAGATTGGAAAATTGTACCTGACAATCACATGTGTTTAATATGTTGTTTATTGAAGAAAACAAATTTCACAGTAAAGGAAGACTTTAGATTTGTGTGGGAATCTGTATATACACGTTGAGTCACTCCGTAGTAGAATGTTCTGTGCACAAACATTGATGGTAGCGAAAAATTTCTGAGAGGATAAAAGAATACATAATGGCGTGGTGTGAATAAAGCCGACTGTTGATACGCTCAAAGTTAAACCAATAGAAAGCATCTTTTAAGAATGCAAAAGAGAAGAAGCTCTGTTGATCGACATTTTTTTTTATTGAAGAAAATAAACAAGAGTGATTTCGAAGAAAAACGTCTGTCAAATGACTGAACAACTGGCAGTATCAATCCAAATGGATGATGAAGAAACAGAGATTTTAGAAAATGATTATGATAGGTAAGAGACTCATTTTACTGTGACATTTGTTCTTTGTTTTTCTTTATGTTAAATGATCTGTTGAATGAGTTATAAGCTTATCGTTTTCTTTATGATATATTTCATACAAACAGTTTTTATGCAAAGTACTACTCTTCTGAATCTAATATCGATAAAGATTGGTGAGAAAAAAAGAGAGAACAAATGACACTTTGACAGAAATTCGAACAAATATTATAGGAAATAAGTTAGATCGTTAGTCCTATCCAATAAAACATTCGTTTACGAACAAATACAACTACCTTCAAAATTTCGTGTAAAATCGTTGAATTGAGTACGAGTAATATCACTAGAACCGAAACGCGGTTCAGATACTCATCTAAAATTTGAATTTTAACTGATCAAACAAAAAGAATATCGAGCTTTGTCCACTACATCAACATCTTAAGGATAGCTGAACATCTCAAGTACTTAACTTACTATTTCACAAACAAAATCGATTGAGGTCGATGTTCAATAATTACACATTCAAGTGTGCATGATTAAATTTTCACGTGTACATATACTCATGTGATCATTGATAGCGACTTTTTTCTTTTCTTTTGTCGCTCTCGAAAGCAACATTGCACTTTTATTCGACATGCTATGAAAGTTCTCGCTATTTAACGATGTTTGAGTTCAAGATATTCTTCAATGTTCATTTCAGTCTATTATATGGACTCATCCATTTGGATAAACCAGAAGAAATTCAACGACGTCAATTTTTACAGCTGGTAAAGGAAATATCGAATCATGTGAAACCTAATGTTGTTCTTGTAGGCTATCCAACTCTATGAAGGAAAAGTACGCAATGAAAAAGATCCATTACAAATCGCACAGTATTATATTCATATTGGACATTGGCATCTGTTATTAGAAGATTTCTCCAAAGGTATTGAGTAGTTTAATGATCAATAATCGAAGTTTGAAGTAAACATGTCAATTTCTATTTGCTATTTCAGCACTTTCTGCCTATCAAGCTGCATATGCATTAGAAACCAAACTGAATCAAGTAAGCCATGCTTCATACTGATGCTTTTCTAAATATTACAGTATCTCTCATGTTTAGAATCCAGAATTTTTATTTGGTCTTGGTATTGTTTATCATCATTACAATATTGATAATCAGTCAGTCTTGTTATTTTCTTGTTTTTGACATGCTATGAACGTTTTCTATACAATCTTCTAGTGCGATTCGTGCTTATCAACAAGTTCTTTATCTCGACAGTCAATTTATTCGTCGGAGTGACGTACATCTTCGTTTAGGCTTAATTTACAAACAACTAGGTGATTATTCCACAAGTTTAAAACATTTTCAACGTGCATTAGGTGATTCAACAAGCACATGTTCACTAACACGTTCAGAATTATCGTGTCTAATCGGTTTTGTTTACGAACAACAAGGACATCTGACTGAAGCTGAAAGTCTTTACGAGAAATTACTCCAACAGCAAGATATCGTACCAGCAAAGCTGAAAGGAAAAATTTTACGACAACTTGGTTGGCTTCATTTCTATGGTCCCATAGCAAATAATATTAATACAGACAATATAAGTGTTGAACGAGAAAATCAGATCAAAGAAGCAATTAGAAAATTAGAACAAGCATGCGAGTGTGATCCGACATGCGGGATAACATATTATTATTTAGGACGATGTTATGCAGCACTACGAAAACATACAGAAGCTTTTTATACCTATCGAAATTGTGTAGATAAATTAGATCAAAATGCAGATATTTGGTGTTCGATTGGGTATGTCAAAGTTTTCTATATCGATCGATGACTAGACACGAAACGCAATTCTAGAGTGCTCTATCAACATCAGAATCAAACAATGGATGCTTTACAAGCATTTGTGTGCGCGATACAAATTGATAATAAACATGCGACTGCATGGATGGATTTAGGAATTTTGTATGAAACAAGTGGACAAGCACAAGATGCTCTTTTTTGCTACAAAAAAGCTATCATAGACAAAGATGGTAAAGGATTTCTATTCTATGCTTTAGCGGTGTTTTGTATTCATTGACATTTTTATAGAATCATGGAATCCAGAACTAATCAATCGTATTAACCAATTACAATCCTGTCTTGTTCAAATACCGGAAGGTGCTATAGGAAAACAGTGAGTGATTGATGAAAATCTCGCCCTGGATTATTTCTAATCTGTATAACTTTATGTAGACCTCGTGGTCCATTGCCTAAAGTTGAAGAAGCTTTTACCCTACCCATTCCAGTGGAACTAACCGCAAAACAACAGCAAATAGCTACTGCATCATCGACAACGACTTCCATTGCGACACCGACGTCAACAAATGTACCCAGTCAACAATATCCATCAGAAACATCTGCTATTTCTCTTCCTCCTGCTTCCTCTACTTCTATTCCACCACAACCATCACTATCACCATCAGCGTCATCCAATCCTACTTGTAAATCTCTCTTCATTGTGAAAGCAAACTTCATATCTATCTATCTATCGATTTCTAGGTACTGTAAAACCACCAATTGATGCTATACGTATTGATAAGCGCTTGATAACAAATGATCAATCTTTGAGATCAAAACGTATTAAAACTGAACCAACATTATCTTTTACCAGCGCTACAAGTTCGAATGATTTACAGAAGATCGTCAAACATTCAATATCACCTCTTCCACCATTGCCTGCTTCATATTTACCCGATGGTCATGTGCCAACGCCGCCTAAAATACCAAAAACGCCGTCCATTGAACTCAATCCAAGTACACCAAGTGTAATTCTAGAAACACGACGTGAAGCAACGTCGGCGCAATTGCAACAATATTGTTTGTCGCAACCGATCTGTATTGTACGTGGATTATCCAACGTACTTAAACTTGATTTAGGTTTATTCTCCACGAAAACACTCGTCGAAAGTCAGCCTGATCATCCTGTTGAAGTGCGTACTCAACGACAACAACCTATTGATGAAAATTTTGACTTCACATCAATGACAACACCATTGAAAAACGTCTGGAAATATCAATCGACACGTTCATATACGACGATAGCTAAATACGCTCAATATCAAGCATATTCTTATCATGATATGGTCAAAGATGAGCTGAATGAAATAAATATTTCATCAATAAATACAGTCAGTGGACTAGCAGCAAATTCAAACGTAATCATGACTAATGGCACATCAAAAAAAGTCGCAAATAAATCATCAAGTTCGTAGAGAAAAAAAATTCATAGTGGAATCATTTTCCATGAATGCATCTATATTTTAGCCAATAATTCTTCTATATCATCAATCCGTTCGATTAAATCCGGAACAAATATTGACCTATCCGATGAACGTAAATGGGCAGCTCAATTGTCTGAGCTAACGAAACTACCATTATTTATGCGAGTTGTCTCAGCTGGCAATCTTCTATCACACGTCGGTTATACCATCCTAGGGATGAATAGCGTACAGTTGTATATGAAAGTACCCGGCTCGCGAACACCAGGTCATCAAGAGAACAATTGCTTTTGTGCCATTAACATTAATATTGGTCCCGGCGATTGTGAATGGTTTGCCGTAGCTAATGAATATTGGGGTGTTATTGCTACATTGTGCGAAAAAAATGGTGTTGATTTTCTGACGGGATCATGGTGGCCTATACTAGATGATTTACATGATGCTCAAGTGCCTGTTTATCGTTTCGTACAAAAACCTGGAGATCTTGTTTTCGTCAATTCAGGGTAAGTATTCTACGCTCAACATCGACAGATTAACATTAACATATGAGAAAAGACATCTGATTCTATGAATTTATATAGATGTGTCTACTGGATGCAATCAATCGGCTGGTGTAACAATATATCCTGGAATGTTGGCCCATTACTTTACAGTCAATATTATGCATCGATAGAACGCTATGAATGGAATCGTTTGTGTTCATGCAAATCGATTGTACCTATGGTACATTTAACCTGGAATATCGCACGTAATATCCGCATTAATGACCGTCATCTATTTGAATTAACCAAATTCATTTTACATCAATCGCTGAAATATATTCAACTAACGTTAGCATACTTAGAACAACAATTTGGACGTGGTGTTGATGTCCGCAAACAATTACGAACCCTACATGAACCTGCACATTATTGTATAACATGCGATTGTGAAGTCTTCAACATCTTATTTATAACCGAACTTGATCGTAAACATGTTGTACGTTGTTTGGATTGTGCCTTGCAGCATGACAAACAGTTAGAGAATGTCGTTGTCTTGTACCAGTATACATTAGACGATCTGAAAACCGTTTATGACCAATTTCAATTGTATCTACTTCCAGCGTTGAACACCACAACAACAACAGCAGCAGCAGCGGCAACAACAACAACAACAAGTACAGCACGGCCAATAACTAATACGTGATATGATTGTTTTCTCTGCATTTCGTTTTTTTTTCTTGTCTGTGTTATTTATTATATTCTACTGTTCGCGTTTTTCTTCGTTCGATTATTATCTCGTGCACACATACAAGCCTAACAGACCAGAGAAAAAAATATATACATATACATATACATATATACATAGAAATTGTGTTGTATTCTCGATTTTCACGAGATATTGTTGTTTGTTTTGTATAAATATAACTCTTTTGATAAATATAAAAAAAAAGTTTTCTGTCTGTCTGTCTGTATGATATTCGTTCATCATTGACAAGTTAGAATGATGAAATTTGATTGAAATAAATATCTCATTCAGGGTTGTATTCATTCCGTTCTTAGTTGCTCAAATAAATCATTAGAGTTTTATCTGATGAATTAAACAGAACAAGTTCAATGAGTCTCTCAATCATGGGTTCGGGCAAAAAAAACGACAAGAAGAAAAAAAAAGTGATTTGTATGACCCCATTTCAAATATACATTAATATATGTAAAGAATGAACCTTCTAGCGATCAAAGGTTGTTCTTTCGTTTTTCATTTCATACCTGTACGTGAGTGTATACGTGTACATATGTGCATATATGTCTGAGTCTCAAAGTCGATTATTGTAGCGAAAAAAGAAAATGAATGAGAAAAGCAGAAAAAAATCACTTGATCATTTACGTTGTTTTCTATTATGTATTACGAGATTGAAGGCTTTTTTGCTAATAGATAGAACATAATTATCGTCTTCTTTGATTATTCATTATCATCACCATCAGCCGTTTTCTTTTTTTTATTTGATATTTATTACTATTGCTATTCTTTGTTCTCTTTGACCTTTCCTTCACTTGATATTGTGAATATTCCTCCTCTTCATTTAGTCGGTCCTTTGGTGGCTTTTTTCCTGTGATTTATTAGTCGATAAATACTGTATAGAAACACCGTTTTAATTATTCTTTTGTTTTTTAACCAACCCTCAGTTTCTTCTCTCTCTCCTCTCCTATAGTTTCTATTACGTACTGTTTACCTTGTGTAGACATTTATAATAGGACAAATTAGGTTTTAATCCTTCTTCTTTGTATTTCATCGCAATCGTATCTGATTTGATTCAATTCAATATTATCATAATCTATTTATGGAACGAGACAAGAAAAAACATTGAGGTCTTCATACGTTTAGATTTTCTATCATTACCGTCTACAGCTACAAATGAAACTTTACACATTGTAGAAGGCAAAAGGAAACCGAGAAGACACAACAACGTCCTACACAAGAGAGAAGAAATAAGAGAGAAGAGAAGCAAGAGAAAGCAAGAAAAGAGCGAACGAACAATCGTCTCAATCGATAGAGTACGAGAGCAAAAAGCAGGTCATCTTTCCCCAGTGTTTTAACTCGGTTGTCATCAACTTCAACTCTCGTGTACTTGCCTGCTCTGTATCATTAGTCGCCAGATTTGTCCTCCTGTTCTTTGATCGCACACGAACGTTCATGGCATTCACAGGTATCAATTGATCAACAACTAAGCGAACGTTCATCTAACAGAAGACTTATTTCAATGGGAAGAAAAGCCGATCTTACTAACGATGACGATGATGATGCTATGCACCAATCACCTTCAGGTCTAGCGCGATTAATTCCGAACTCGACGAAACACGAATCTCAGCTGAATAATTCTAATAGTCATCATCGAAGTTGCGATGAGAATCGATTGCACGACGATGGCAATGATCTACTCATTCATGATACAATTCTTCCACATCGAAAACGTGTACGAAAAGATACGTTGCAATATCTTCAGCCTCAACAGTCGACAACGTCATCATCTGAAATCTTAGATGTAAGTTTGTTTTATTTTCTTTATTTGTTCATTTACATAGACGAAAATTGAATTAGTTTTGCCGAGAGAACAAAAAGTCTTGTAGAGTTGTTGATCGCTCTTTGTCTCCTTTCTCTTGTCAATTTCCTTCTAACATGCTTGTAAGGTTAACCTTGAACGCATGTAGTATGTGACAGAAATGTCTCGAGAGGAAGTATGAGTATGTAGAATCAGAGGAAAAAAAGAATAAAATGGCAAGGACGATAGACGAGATGTGAGGGCGACGGCCTTCGACAGTGAAGGTCGACAAAACATTGACGGCGACCTTGTTGTAACAACTATTACGTCTGACTCATGTCATATGGATGATGAGAAGAAGAGGAAAAAATCGAAAGAATATTGTGTCGAAGGTGAACAAATCTTATTTTAATATACAGGTGAATATTCCTTGATATGTGAGCGTGAAAAAAACCGATGAATATGCTCGTTGACTAACGAAGGACTTGTCAGTAAATAAACATAATTGATAATGATATTCACCTTGAAAATATCTTCTAAATAGCTATATTATTCTCAATAATACAAAATGATTCTATTAATCGAATGTCACAAAAACAGATTTGCTTTCAAGGTTTCCATTCTTTCGATAAACATGAATAATAACAAAGTTCGACTTTGAAGTTAACTTTTCAAAGAAGAAGAACATACAGTGATTTGAAAGTACACATATGACTACTTGCGCACTCATGGCCATTTGCCGGAGAAAGAGAATGATAACCTATAAGAAACTGTGAGGGATTTCTTTCTACATGGTTATTTCATTTACTGTCTCCTAGGATGAAAACAGTCATCGTCATAATTCAAGGATTAGTGAAGTGGATGGATTATGTTCAACCGATGCGGCTCAGATCTCCTCATTTCATCAACAGAACCAACTCGCAGCGGCCGCTAATGGTCTCCTAAGTCTTTCGAGTTAGTTCAAATACCTGAGAATAAAAAAAGAAAACGATGTCTTATTCAATAGATTCGTTGATGATTAACAACGAAGATAATCCCACTGAATGTCATTCGAATTCTTTAATGAATGATGGAACAGCGAATGGAACTATGTCGTTAATATGCGGCGTTTGTCAAGATCGAGCGTCGGGGAAACACTATGGTGTTCTATCATGTGAAGTAAGAGATCAAACGAAAAAAATCAATCTACATAGATAAAATTGATTTGTTCTAGGGTTGCAAAGGATTTTTCAAGCGAAGTATTCGTAAACAAGTTCTATATACATGTCTTGGAACGAAAGAATGTCCAATAAATAAGTTTATGCGAAATAGGTAGGTTGGATTTAAAGGTTGTTTCTTCTGTGTTATTCATATTCTTGCTTAGATGTCAATACTGTCGATTGCAGAAATGTCTTCAAGTTGGTATGCGTATTGAAGCTGTTCAAAATGAACGGCGACCTTCAACAACAAATACGAATAAACATGATTTGATGCTGAATAGTATTCATAATCAAAGATTAAGAAAATCAAATGACCCATCATCAGTAAGAATAGTTGATCAAACAAAAAAAAAGAGGTTAAATTTACTTCATCTCTCATTCTCTAGCTACTGACTTCCTCTTCGAATGGAATTTATCCATTAACGTCATTATTAGCGAATTTAACTAATAGTCGTGATAATACCATTCAGATGTCATCAAATGATCATAAAAATCAACAGCAACAAAGCACCCTTCATAGTATTCTTACATCTACGTCCCGAGTCAAATCACCGACACTATCATCAGGTACAAACAAGAGGCTAAGCTGCGAATATCGTTCAACTATGTTCATTATTTCTAGCAACATTTCTTTCTCCGCCATCATCCTCATCGTCATCAACATCTTCGTCAACATCAAGCACAACAACTAGTCTTCGTATCGATTGTGACATCAAAACTGAAACAATGGATACATCTACAACAAAAAGTCAAAATCAACAACAAACATTAGCGATATCGAGAGCGTTTGATAATCTAGCAAAAGCTGCCTCTCATGTAATAGATTCTTTCTTATTTCTAATGTCTGACTTCATATCTTCTTATCAAATCTAGTTGCGGTCGAATAGTACGACAAATCCATTATCTCTTGCCCAGCAACAACATTTGTTCACCGAAAAACGTTATTGGGAACAAGTTGAACGTACGGAGTCATTTGATTGATTTCGAGCGTTGTCACCTAATCGTTTTCTGTTCAGGTCCATTAGTCACTGATAAAACCAGTAAATTTATCATCACACCACCAACAAATCACGATTTTCAAGATGCTCAGTTACTATTACCGACAAGTAGTTTCATCTGTGAATCAGCGTCACGAATTCTCTTTCAATCGATCGATTGGATCAAAAACCATGCCTGTTTTCAAACACTTGAGTAAGTCTATTCTATAAATTGCTAATCCTTATGCATATCGCATTGATAATAGAGCACAAATGCAAATCGTTCTTTTACAAAACCATTGGCTGCCTCTATTCATTTTGAGTTTATTGCAATGTTCACCGACAATTAGTTTAGCCAATATTCTCACAACGTTACTTGCGAGTAAGTCTTATGAATAGCTTTTCGCTTTACATATTCGACTGGTTGTTTTCCCTTTAGAAAAATTAGTTAATAACGAATCAAATAAATGGTTAGAGTTGCGTCGAATTCAATCACTTCTCTACGAATTCGATCGTTTACATATGACTGATATTGAATATGCTTATCTGAAGTTAATAGTTGTTTTAAATCCGAGTAATAGTACCGGTAAGCGAAGATTTTGATTTGTAACGAAAGAAAACCATTGATATTTTTAGAGTGTATTTCATCTTACGATCAAATTGATGCATATCGAATGCTAACATACAAAGAATTGCACGATTATATCAATGATCGAAATCTTTCAACATCGTATGAAGATTATAGCAGCGATAGTGAACGATTAGGTCGTCTTTTGTTAAAACTACCTTCATTAGCTGAACTTGATACCAGTATTATTGAAGAAATTTTCTTTGTAGGACTAATTGGTAAGATTGCAGTTTGATAGTGGATATATTTAGTATTTCTATAAATTTTAGGCTCGGTACAAATTCATAAAATCATTCCGTGTATTCTTAAAATGAGTGTCACATCGTCATCATCCTTGTCAAAACAAAGTCTATCACCACCGTTAATAAAATGCGAAAAGAGTGAACAACCATCACAACAACAATCACTGATCTCGTCATCATTGTAAAGAAACAAATATTCTCTCCGGTGTTCACACTGTTCTTTCTAGGCTTCTTGACTCCTTCTTCGTTTTTCGATGATTATTCTCTTAAATTTGTGCGTGTATGTGTTTGTTGCTTTGTTTGTGTGTTTATCCCTGTATTTATTATAGTTTATTTTTCTTTAATGAAGTCCTTTTTGCCTTTTGTTTCGATTTTTTTCCTCTAATGACTGACCGGTGCAGTCATTGCGTTTGTACGTTTGTGTGCTTTTATTGTTGTCAGTAACACACAACCGAGGGACTCTATCTCAGGCAATTAATGAACCTCATCAAATCATATTTGATAATTCCTTATTTCAGTATAATAGATTGCTAATAATTAGAATATATTCAATTCTGTGACTTCTTAAAGTTGAATCGTTGAAGAAAACATACTATTTTGTTGTTTGATCTTGTAAGCAATGTTTGTGTTTGACTGCAAGCTAATTGCTATGACCAGACGAACAAGGATACTAAAGAAAATGAAGTCTCGAGGTTGTCATATTCAACCTTGATGCTCTCTTTTAACATACTATTGCTAAACATAAAAGAAAAATTGATTCAATAATTCAAAATTCAAGATCATTCTGTAGATTGATGGGTACAAACGAGAAAAAAAAGACAATATTTTGTGTGTTTTCCATCGTTTATCGCATATCTGATATCGTCGAGATCAATTAAAACGACATAAAACGTTTTTCTTCATGTAGATCATGACATATTACTGAGATGTTACATACTCAAGGTCTATTCAATGTTGTCTGTACGTATACATCTGTCAAAGTTGACCTTCGAGAAATCAATAAGTTTTCTATAAATATAAATGTTTGCCTTCTTCGAGTACAAGTCAGTGACACACGTTTCTCTATCGTAAACTTTCCTATATGGCACGCACTTTACTCTTGGAAGCAAATATAGATCTTGTTCATAGTATCAATTTTGTGTCATATTATTAAGTATAAAAGAAAGATTGCGGATTGAAAATCTCGAAAACAACTCACAATGTGAACGACGAAACTAGTTGAAAGATATGTCTTATAGTTTTCGAGCAGAGACCAGGACGAGACGGTATTTGAAAAAAGGAAATACGACGTAAGAATGGCAATGCGAGTGTCACAAGATATACCTCTAAATTAATAGGTTAACTCTATTCGAGAAAATACTTTGTAAAATGCATTCCATCTTCTGGAAATTGAAGCGCTTCAACTCTGTTTGTTATCAATCTTGTGTTCTTCAATCTATGGCTGGGCAGTATTGATAAATCTCTATAAACTAAACTCAATAATTCAAATTTCAATTCTACCCAAAATAAGACCATGGGTTCTCATAAATTATAAGCAGTTGTCTGATGTTTCATATGTTCCTATATCAGTCACGATGACTTTTATCAGTGTCCTGTTTTTTTAAGAGTTATATTGAAAATGATTAGTTTCATATTCATTTGTTATTTTCCATTCGATCTCATTTAATCATTGCAAAGCTTGATATGCCCTGAAGTTAATACGCTCATCATGTTTGCTTTCTTATCATTTATCTCTTTATATACAATGAGTGATTGATGATAGTCTGATGTTTATATATGTTTTTAGTACTGGTCTTCACACGTCTGTCTATCTTGAATATATATATGTGTGTGTGTATATCTAATCAATCGTTCCTACGCGGTCACTAAAAGAAACTATGTGTATATCGAATATAAATAAATGCAAGAAATTCCGGATATTGTTCACTGATAAATTTCTCTTTATAAGAAAAATGAAATATTGATTTAATTATCAAGATGGATGATATTCATCAACTGATCCGATGTATATTTTTCTTTTTTCGAAATTATGCCGGAGGAATAATTAGCAATTGAAGGGGAGTGTTGTCTACTCTATCGATGATTGAATACAGCAATACTATCAACAATGACTAACATCGTTGGCTTTCTTATCCGTATATTTCAAAAATATCCTGCCGTTATTACCAACGACTTTCTCTCTTTCTCTCTCATTCGCTTTCGTCCGCTATTTTTTCTCCTTTTCGTAGAAGAAGAAGAAGAACAACAACAACAGAATTCGCTAGTCGGTCATTCTGAACAAAGCTAAATTTTTCCTCTTCTCTTTCTCTTGCCTTCTCTCTTTCGTGTCCGATTCATTGTATTAGAAAGAAGAGCAAACAACGGTCGTCATTTCATTTCTTCCCTATTCATCTGAAATCATTCTTCTTTCTTGAAATATCAATCAATGGCAGCACCAACTGCACGTACATTTTACACGACTACTGTTAATCGTATGTATTCTTCATCAACATTACAAATCGAAATCAACCGTTCATTTTAGAAATGGGCTCCTCGGAAGTACCTGGTCAAGTTTTGGATACATCGAATCGATTCGGCACACCATGTCCACCTGTTCATCCAGTATTCTTCTCATACTTTTATGGAGTTGGATGGAATGCTGTGGTATGTAACAGAGAACTCATTCTGAATTGCATTCTATATCATCTTTCATTAGATTGTTGGCTTATTATCTTGCATTCTTGCGTTGATCTTTCTGTTAACATGCCTTTATTATTTGGCTTTTCGTCGTCGTTGCAAGAGAGATGTTTTCGATAATTCTGCACCAGTTGTAGTCGTTGACAAAGCAGCAGCTGCTACAATTCCTGTAACATGTTCATCTCAAACGGCATCAACGACAATCATGAATGAACCAGGTAAAGAAACTAAAATCAACACCTACTCGGAACAAGCAACAGGACCTATGCCTGCTGGCGAATTCGTCAATGGTATGTCCTCAGTTGGTAATGGACATACGAATGGTCTCTTAGCTAATGGTAACGGCGACGCAAGTGAACTTCGTTTACTCCAACACGAACACCATTAGATAGTCAATCGAGTAAAAAAGTATTTACACATATAGGCAGTCTTTTTTGGTATTGTTATTGTTGTTTACGTCTTGTGTATTTGTCACTTTTTTGTTCAAATAACGAATGAATACATAAAATAATATTCTCTTTATATGTACGTGTGTATCTGTATTCGAATATTTGTGAAATAATCCTTGTGCTTTTTTCGTTGTGTTCATCTTGTTGAGAAAAAATAAAAATGTCATCTATCACTATCTCAGAAATTGAATGACTGAATATTGAATTATTTGAAAGACAAATTAGAGACAATTTACACAAAGTAGAATTGTAAGTGAGGTAATTCTCTTATGATCGTGAATAGAAAGCACAATTATCAGTTTATACACGGATTGATGTTCTCGTAACCTTACGTCGTAACATCGAAAGTAAAGTACGTGTAACAAAAAGAACATTACTGACATTTATAAAAGAATAAACATGTTTTTATTCTGTGATAGCGTTGATAATAAATAAGAGCGCGAAGGAAAAACAAAACTTACATCATACGACACCTGTGCGTACTTAAAGGCTTGGAAAGTATGATAAAGGTTATCGTTCCAGTTCGTTGATTCTTTCCATGCGCTCGAGAGGCCCTTGGCGTATGATAATTGAATTGGATATAATTGTCGTTTCGGTTTTTCGATTTCATCTCATCTGTTTTCGACACTCTACAGAGGAAACACGCTTTGAAAACGTACATGGTAAGTGCGATTATCCATAAACATTTTCCAATAAAATCGAATGTTCTTTTCCTATTAGGCTGTTCAACAGAATATTCATAACAAAGGCCACTTTCGTAATCCGAATGTCGGCACTCTGGGAGACTACGTTCGAAGAAATGTATGAAACGGTGTATTCACTTCTCTTGTCCAATTCTTACTCTTTATTTTATTCTATAGAACATGACATGGCGTGAACAGAATTTTGCGAACAGACAACACGATCTCGCATGGTATCAATATCTCCGACGTCAAGCCGATCTGCCTGCTCAACATGGTATTCCATATGGTAAACGACAGCCATCTAAACCGGCGCATAGCGACGAAGCTGGAATAAGTAAAATCGACTTTAATTCACCACCAGTCACTCTTACATGGCTCGACCTAAAAGCTGAAGCGCCACCGAAAGATAAAGGTATAAAACGAACACTAACCAAAGCATTCTGTCCCTGGAAAGAAGTTGGCCAGCCGAAGATGTTACTTAAAGGAGGTGAGTAATTCGAAAAGCGTACCTTCTCTCTCAGAGAAACTATTGTGTCGGGCTTGCTATAGTTAGTGGTATCGCTAAGCCAGGACAACTAGTGGCAATTATGGGCGCTAGTGGTGCTGGAAAAACTACGTTACTAAATATTTTAACTCAACGTCGACCCGGTAATCTGACAGTGACCGGTGATGTAAGAGTGAACGGGACAAACATGGGTCGACATATTAATCGAGTGTCAGGATACGTGCAACAAGAAGAATTATTTATACCGTCAATGACACCACGGGAACATTTGTATTTTCATGTAAGACTTTATCTCAGTGAACTCTCTTTCTCTCTATCATTATCGTTATTTCTTGATTGTAGGCCATGTTACGATTGAATCGCGACGTTACCAAAGATCGTCGAGTTGCTCGCGTTAACGAACTACTTGATTTCGTAAGATATTATCTAGACTAGAGCGAACTTTTGTTGTCAACTAGTTTTGTGTTGTTTTGCAGTTGAATTTGAAGAAAGTAGAAAAAACCGTGATTGGAGAGCCGGGTCGCATCAAAGGTTTATCCGGTGGTGAGAAACGACGTCTATTATTTGCTTCCGAAGTAGGATAATCATATAAGATACTGTTTGCCAACTATTACCAAACATTCATCTATCGGTATCTAGGTGATGACTGATCCACCATTACTGTTTGCTGATGAAGTAAGTGTCACTTTGGTATTAAAAGTAGATGACTGCGAACGATCCGATTCGATTGTAGCCAACATCAGGTCTTGACGGAAGCATGGCGTTTGTGATATGTGATGCAATGCGTAAATTATGTGACCAGGGGAAAACTATAGTGTGCACCATTCATCAGCCGTCGAGTGAAATTTTCGAATTATTCGACACGTAAGTACTCTTCACAACTGTTTCTTCTTCATCAAGCTGAACGGATATCTTGTTTAGGCTGTATCTGTTAGCAGAAGGTCGTGTTGCTTATTTTGGATCAAGAAAGAAAGCTCAGGATTTCTTTGGCAGGTTAGTTGAAAAGATTCTCGATATCAGAATAGAAATTCTAACTGAATATTTGTATTTAGTTTGGGTTATAATGCTCCAGTCAACTATAATCTATCAGATTTCTTTATTCAAACACTAGCAATCTTACCTTTCGATAGAGAAGCATCACTTGAACGAGTTGAAGTAAGCGTGAACGAGTTACTTTGATATACTGACTTGTTGTCTTCTTGATCAGCATATTTGTGATGAATATGAAAAAACTCCGCTATATGCTCAACATGTCGGGGAAGCAGAGCAATATCATACTATTGATGATGATCAAACAAATACACCTAGTAGTGTATTCAATCGCTCACCAAAGTTTGTAGTGATAGAGAAAATCGAGATACTTATTTCTAACAAAATATGTTTCTGCTTTTTAGATATAAATCTGGATTTTTTCGTCAGCTCACCTGGCTACTATGGCGCTCAACGATTGATACACTTCGCAATCCATTTGAGTTACGCTTACGTTTGATGATCTCGATCATTCTTTCGGTCCTTTTTGGTCTGGTCTTCTTACGTTTGGAATATAACCAACAAGCGTTTCAAAATATCTCCGCTGTTATTATGGTATTAATTGTTAACATTGGATTTTCAACTGTTCAGAAAAACGCTGATGTAATTTTCGAACTCGAAAGTTCAATATCGTTTTCTGAATTCTTTTCTCTTATAGGGTATCAATCGACAGCTACCACTAGTTTTCAAAGAACACGACGATGGAATCTACCGCACTCTGCCTTATTATATTGCGAGAATGGTTCTAGAGCTACCTTCATGTGCACTGTCGATATTCATATTAGGAACTATTACTTATTGGATGGCAAATTTATATGATGATGCAAAACATTATTTCATATTGCAAGGTATTCTGATCTTATGTGGAATTGTTTCAGTTTCTGTGGGTAAGTGTGAATGCGAAAAGAAAGATGCATGCTTGATATATTGTTTTCGTTATCAGGAACCCTCATTGGAGTTTCAATGCCAACACCTGACGCAGCTGCAGCATTAGTTGTACCCGTTATTCTTCCGCTATTTGTTTTTGCTGGTTTTTTTATTAATTCAAAGTTTGTGCAGATATTTATCCGTATTCAAACACATGATTCGTATTGTTTATTTAGAACAATACCTAACTGGCTCATTTGGATCAAGTATATCTCATGGTTATACTATGGAAATGAAATGGGTCTGATTAATCAGTGGAAAGATGTCACATCAATTGATTGCGGTACTGCACCGGCTGATGCTTGTTTTAAAAATGGTACCGACGTTCTCAATTACTACGGTTTCAAAGAGGTTTGCTAAACGAAGAATAAACTTCACAGTTTCATAAGTCGTAAATGTCTTTTAGAGTAATTACGATCGCAATTTGGGTTTACTATTTGCTATGTTCGGTGGATTACAGCTTATAAGTTTCATTGTTTTGATACTACGAACGAAATTTCAACGAACAGTTGGCTAAAAATAACGAACTCCTTTACTTCTATATACATATGCGTACTTTTTGTATGTCACGTTCATGTTTGATGAAAAATAAATTTATTTGTATATATTTCTTTCTTCTATGCATAGCGAGAAATATGTCTCATATTTTGATCAGATGTGTATATGTCGTCTCAAGTCACTTTTTCGTTTTGTCTTTCTTTGGCGTTATTTTCATTTTTATGAACATCGAAAATGTTTATATACGCAGATACGCATAAGCGAATAAGTCTTCATCTTTCACGTAATAGTCTTCTTCTTTTTCTTCTCTCTGTCACATCGATTTGCATTATATCTCGCCTTGAGTTTGCCTATGTACGAAGATAATGATGATGGTGACCATCTCACCGTTATATATATCTTATTCATCACGAAGGAGAAAGTAAATGCAAGCTTATTACGCGGGTAGTGTAGATTTACGCGCTTGCTTGCTGTTCATCTATTTTCTAAATCTGACTTGCGATTACATATTTCATATACGATAAAGTTCAGATCATGTCGCGTGGCGGATCGAGTAGACATAGCAAAGCAATTGGAATTGACTTAGGCACAACGTATTCGTGCGTAGGTGTATTTCAACATGGTAAAGTTGAAATCATCGCCAATGACCAAGGAAATCGTACAACACCATCCTATGTCGCATTCACAGATACAGAACGTTTGATTGGCGATGGAGCAAAAAGTCAAGCAGCAATGAACCCATCGAATACAGTTTTCGATGCGAAACGTTTGATCGGACGACGTTTTGATGATGAAACTGTGCAAAAAGATATCAAATTATGGCCATTTAAAGTGGTTCATGGAAAAGACCGCAAGCCGTTCATTGAAGTTCAATATAAAGGCGAAAGAAAAGTATGGGTCATCGCGTTTAATCACCAATACGTTGAATTTCTGTTTGTTTCTTAAAGCTTTTTTCGCCCGAAGAAATTTCTTCGATGGTACTAACAAAAATGAAAGAAACAGCTGAAGCATTTCTTGGTATTACTATTAAACAAGCCGTTGTCACTGTTCCTGCATACTTCAATGATTCACAACGACAGGTAGGAGCTACATGGATATTTTCTAGTTACGGAAATCTTTCTCAGGCGACGAAAGATGCTGGTACAATAGCTGGTCTCGACGTTCTTCGTATTATAAATGAACCAACAGCGGCGGCACTTGCTTATGGTCTTGAAAAGAAACTTCATCGTGATCAGAATATACTCATTTATGATCTGGGTGGGGGTACATTCGATGTGTCAGTTTTAACAATCAGTGGTGGCGATGTTGGCGGTTCGGTATTTGAAGTTAAAGCAACTGGTACGAGCGATCGTGTTTGAAAAATTAATGACTAAACTATGTGTTTGTTTTAGCTGGAGATACACATTTAGGTGGCGAAGATTTTGATAATCGGTTGGTACAACATTTTGTCGAAGAATTTCGTCGAAAACATGGTAAAGACGTCTCGAAACATACCAAAGCTGTCCGACGCCTACGCAGTGCATGCGAACGAGCGAAACGGACACTATCATCTTCGACAACGGCATCGATCGAAATCGATTCGCTTTTCGAAGGAATCGACTTTAATACACAAATAAGTCGTGCACGTTTCGAAGAACTAAATATGGTAAATTGACTGTATAATAAAACTAATCTGATTCTTTTTACAAATAGGATATGTTTCGTGGTACGATTGGCCCTGTTGAACAAGCACTTCGTGATGCCAAATTACAAAAACGTGATATTGAAGAAGTGGTTTTAGTTGGCGGTTCGACACGTATACCTAAAGTTCAACAGCTATTATCAGATTTTTTCAACGGAAAACCTTTAAATAAGAATATTAATCCTGATGAGGCTGTTGCCTACGGAGCTGCTGTACAAGCTGCTATTCTAAGAGGTAAATACACAGAAAGAACGATTTTTGTTTTTCGAAACTCCGATGTCTAATCTATTTTTAGGTGATCAAAGTGAAATGATTCGAGATGTACTGCTCATTGATGTTACACCGTTATCAATGGGTATCGAAACAGCTGGCGGTGTGATGACAAGATTGATTGAACGTAATCAACGCATACCATACAAAAAGGGACAGACGTTTACAACATTCGCAGATAATCAAGTAAGAGTTCAAGAATACATTTGTAATCGATTGGACAAGTTGAAATTGTTTTAGCCAGCAGTAACGATTCAAGTATATGAAGGTGAACGATCTATGACAAGAGACAATCATCTATTAGGCAAATTCGATTTGGAAGGTATACCACCGGCTCCACGTGGCGTACCGCAAATTGAGGTGACGTTCGATTTAGATGCCAATGGTAATGTATAAGATGTCCAACTTCGCTTTTTTGCATATGTTTTCTTTCTTTTTCGTTGTTGAAGGTATTCTTCAAGTTACTGCTGAAGACAAAAGTACAGGACGAAATAAAAGAATTGAAATTAAAAATGATAAAGGTCGTTTAACACAAGCTGAGATAGAACGTATGATAAACGATGCTGAAAAATATCGCGAAGACGACGACCGTACACGTGACCGTGTTAATGCCCGTAATCACCTGGAAACGTATCTGTATTCATGTAAACTAGCAGTGGAGAATTATAATGGAACAGCGATAAGCGATGCTGAAAAGTCAACAGTGATCAGTAGTTGTGAAGAAGTGCAAAGATGGTTAGATAGGAATCTATTAGCTGACAAAGAAGAAATCGAGCATCAGTATGCGGATATTGAAAGAAAATGTCAACGTATTATGACCAAAATGCATAGCGGCGGCGCCGGTGGACAACAACAACAACAACAACAATACAGTCGAAGTCAAAGTACGAGCGCTGGACATTCCGGTCCACGAGTTGAAGAAGTTGACTGAAAAATCATCCCTCGTTTTTCTTTTTGTCTTTGTTTTTCCTATTGCTTTCTATTTGTCTATTAATCAGTGATATTCATTAAATTCGCTAGCAGGTTTTTTCATTCCATCGGAATTTGTTCTTGTGAACATGTGCAAGACAGCAAAAGAAAAACAGAGAGAGAGAGAGCAATCGAATATGTTGGTAACGAATCTATTTTTTTCTTTCTAAACAAAACGTGATGTAACAATTAGAAAACAGAAAACAAACAAAAACGGAAAGATCGGTTATTTCTTCAAACGCTTCACACTCTTCTTATGGTGTCGCTCTTTGGCGCCTAATTTAGCACCACGATTTGCACCGCGTTTAGCTGCGCCAACAATTTGTTCAAATTGACCTTTGAATTTACCTCGTTTTCTATGAACAGAACGAAAAGAATGAATACAAACATAGAAAAACATCATCGCCTTACCGCTTGTTTAGTGCGTTAAAATCGAGTTTAATATAAGCATATGGATCGTGTTTATTAGCCAATTTACGATCGCCACCCGCTCCACGCTATAAGACATAATTTACGATAGAAAACTCAACTATTCGATGTTTTTCATCTACCTTGGTTTTATAAGCTTCACCTGGTCGTCGTTTACTAGGTTGATTTAATGGCCGATGAATACCACCGCCACCAGCTAACGAACCAAAGAAAGTCCAGTGAACTATATCGTTTACTTTTATGCTTTGACTAACCTCGATATTTTGAATGAACACTCTGACTTTTCTTGTCATTGAATTGGTAGTCTTCATCGTCGTCGTCATCATCGTCTTCTTCCCGAGCACGTTTTCGTTTATTTTTTGCGCGTTGACTTAAAGACAATGTTTCCATTAAATCTTTGATATCCTCGCGATTCATATCGTCATCATCATCAAAATCGGATTCTTCTTGTTGTTTTTGTTGATCGTCTTCGTCGTCGATGTCAATAATAAGACGACCATCCGGTGCGCTACGGAATCTAGAGTTCTGTCGTTTAGCTCTCGATGCTTGTTTCATTGCTTCAGTCTCACGTTCCGTCAACGGTTTTGTAGCTAAAACATAACGCGATATGTGCAAAAAACAAGCCTAACAAGATAGTATGAGTCCTAACATACCATAGATACTTCTTGCTGCGGTTGGTTCTGTTAAGTCAAGAGGATCGTCTTCGTTTGCTTCTTTAATCCATAGAGCCGACTTTTGTTGTCGTCGTTTCGTACTTGCTGTTGTTCGTGCTGTAGCAATCGTTCGAGTGTCATCGATTCTTCCGAGATGCTGATCATTGTCATCGTCGGAATCGTCAAGTAACTGATCAATGGTAAGTTTCGGTCGAACAGTGAATGTTGTTTCGTTGTCATCGACATATTCGTCATCGTCATCAACTTTTGTGATGATGCTTTGACCGATAGTTGATGTTCCTTTACGGCGTCGTTCTTTACGTGCATGCATCTTGTTTATATAAGACATTTGAGGGTGAAAACTAGCTGGAAATAAATCACGTAATGCATCAAATCTAAAAAGCAAGTCGGGCGGTATTCTTTCGTGGAAAAGAACTAATATTAACGCACCCAAATATTCGCACAAGTTTTTGTAGGATTAATTTGAGTTTTGAACGATAAGTAAAATGATTTTCTTCTCGCATGACTGTCAATGCATGAGCCTAGAGATACAACAAATAGAAATTTGATCGAAAACGTCTCTTTAATAGATATCTTACCAATTGATCAATATATTTTGACAAAATGGTTTCGTTGAGAATAATTAGTAATACTCGACAGAAACTTAGAGCTGCTTGAACGATTTGTCGTTCTTTCGACTGAAGTACTAATACCAATGTCGACACCAATTCATCGACGATCAAGCCAGCGATATTTTCTCGAAACTCCAAACACAAACGACTGATAGCAAGTACAGTAGCTGATGTCATCGACGGCGAATGAGGACTGACAAGACCAGCCATGAGAAAATGAAAGAAACCTGTGAGAGAATCTAGAACGAGAAAATGCACGAAGAATATGAATGGCAATGTCAAACCAAACAATCTTACCGATAAACGAATGTTCACTTAATGTTGTCCAAAGGCGTGCACATTTGATAATGAGTAAGTATGCGTCATGTCTCGTGCGGCTGTTGATTTCATGAAGACATTGAACTGCCTGGAGTAAAAAGATGTTGAAAGGATCAAGGCGTGTGTGACATTGCTTACTTGTGGTACAATTTGTTTGATCTTTGCAACTGTTTGGTTAGTGGGCATGTCAAGTAAACTTGAAATACACCGAATTTGTGACTAAAATTCAAGAGTTAATCAGATGATTTGTTAAGTCGATGAACATACGCCTTTCAGAGCTGATTGTGATTTGGTCAATGAAGCAAGAAGATGTTCAAGTAGAATGTTTGTGCGAGTTTCATTCAAAAACTGTTGAATAGTCGATGTCGAACGTGTACATAATTCTTCTAGAATTCGATACGACTTTTTCATCACACTTCGCTTAACACTTCCATCCTTCTAAACATATCCGTAGAAACAAAATCCATCGAGTCTCTTCTCTACATACCACTGCAAACAATTGTTTCAATTTTTGTTCTAACGATTCCAAACGTTTCTCATCCAAGTACGGTACCAAAGCCAACACAATATCGAGCAAATAAGTTCTAGAATAGAGAGACAAAAGAGCAGTGTATTGTTAAGAATTCTGAATGGCATACAATGTTATTTGATCGATATCAGCATTTTGAGTTTTTTCTAAACTTCGATCAAAGAATTGCTGACATAATGCCGAATCCGTAATAATCAGATAACGTTTAATTGTCTCGAAGACACTCTGGCGAACTGGATCGCGTGACATGTTCCATTTTTCACTTGTGTACATGTTGAATAATAACGGGAGGTAATTTTTCGCGTATTTAGCGACTTCCTGTTGATCATTTTCTAAATTAATCAAAGAAAATTATGCAACAAATTTCATGAGGAGCTAATCTTCAAAAGTTTACCGTCATTCGTTTTGGAAATCAGATTTCGTAAGCCAGCCAAGAGATGCAATCTCAAATCTGGCCGTTTAGTCAGTGATGTGCCAATACCTTTGGCAACTAATTTCAAACTGATCGAAATATCGGTCGCGTATGAACAATAGCCCGGAAATAACGACCAAATTTGATCTTGTAAGGTCGATAGGACAGTTGCATTCGTTGAATCACCTTTTTCACGAAGATTATCCGCTGAAAAGAAAGATACAAGAAATCGTTCGCTTCTCAGCAGAAGAAAGAACTAACTCACCAGTTGTTTGTAATTGAAATGCAATCGGTAAAAAGTAAGACACAAAATGACTCAATTCCGTGTGTGTTATATTATCTCTGAGTAACGGGAGTAACCATGACTGTTCTAATTGAACATCATTGATTGTGCCAGTTAGATTCAGTGGGATAACTTGTAAGATATTTTTCGGACCAAATACACGGATTGCTTTGCCAACCGTCGAGTCTAATTCGGGCAAAAATGAGAAATCTTTTGTTGCTCGCAAACCAGATAATGATGATAAACACTGAAAAGAAGAACCAAGCAGAAATGAAATCAATGTCGAGGGATGTTTTTTAGCAATACTTTTTGACAAAATTCGAAGTAATCTTTTCCCATAAGTTCAAACATGTCGGCAAGTAAGTTTAGAACATAATTCCATGACAATGTGTAAGCATAGGTTAATCCATGTTCCACAAGTTGAAATAATTGTTTTAATAATGGGCTAGAACGTAATGCTTCAATTTGAGGTTTTAGAATTGTTTTGATAATTGTCTAGTTTCAGAAACGAAAGAAATTAGGAGCGTTGTTCGGAACAGTTTACGCGAAATTACTTTGAGAACATTAGTTGCTTTGGTTTGTACGCGCTTGTAAACAGAGAGAAGACATTCATTAATACAGATTTCAAATAATTTCGAAATAAAATTCAGACAGGCAGTAGAATCCGAACGATGAAAAGCACAGTATGCTCGACAGATACCATCCAACCAAACAATCATCTGCTGTTGATCATTTTTAGCCGGTTGACGATCGAGCAATGTCTAAAACGAAAGGTAACATTTCATTGTTCATTTATGAAGAAAAAGTTTAGACGCTCACCTGAATAACACGTGGATTGACTTGTATCATTGATGCATTGGTCACTGCTGTACCAACAGTTGTTTTTGAATATTGAGATATTCGATCTATCTCGTGTTTAGCAGCTGCTAGTGTTGATGACGACGGAATGTCCATGGATGTTGATTTCGATGAAGGTAACGATGCTAATAGTTGAAGTTTTGCAGCATCGCGGTGTTTCGTTCGAGATGGATTCGATGAACTTGCGCCGTGTTTTTTCCATTTCGGAGCAAGTTTATTATTTGTATTATGTAGTCGTACTCTCATGTTTTATCTTGAAAAGAAAATAAACAAAACGAGTATAAATTGTTCCAGTATAAATAAACACAAAAATTTCGTTATTAGAAAAACCATCACAAATTACTTTCAGCATCGTAGAAAACAATCCCATCATCACTATCAGAATCGTCTTTCTCGATCTGTTTCACTTCGACATTCGATTGAAGCTGAGGGAAACGAGCACGGCGCCGCCAATGTGTTCCTTGCCAATAGACTTTACCACATTGACGACATATATAAAATTCTTCATACGAACGGTAATTTTTCAGTGTTAAACCGGTCAGGACCAACGGAACGTTCTCATTTTTCAATGTTATACGGTCTATATCAATTTGTTCTGATTGATAATTAACCAACTCTGGTTCTAGTTCTTCTAGTGGGTAATTCTGCATTTTACACCAAAGAAGACGAATGTCACGAGCATTCACAATCGCATAATTACCACCATTGCATGTCTGCAAAACGAGGTTTTTCAGTAAGACGTACAAGAAGAGAAAAGCCAAACTTACGCTGCATCGACTAAAGATATCTTCTAATAAGACTTGCACATTGAAATGTCGTAGAACTGCAGCACACTGCTCTTTAGCTGAGACATTCAGTGGTGGTTGCCAACAACGGCCTTCAACTGTGTGAGATCGTAGCTAATCGAGGAGAATAGCGAAATTTGAACGTAAAAATCGATTTCTAATCACTTACGAGATTGTATGGTGCGCCACGAGATAAAATAATACGATTTTCGGATCGAGCATACTAATATCAAGCGAATAATAAAAAAAATATTAAGGCGAAGTTCGTATATTCTATCGACTTACTCGAATAGCTGCGGTGTGTGGTTCTTCATTAGCTAAAATGATTGTATCACAACCTGCTACACGTAATTCTCTTCCTAAACCGTATAACATGTTATCGACAACAAATTTTATTTGAGAAGGACGGATGGTTTCGTGTGAAGTCTGCGAATGAAATCCAACTTAAATGAAAGAATCTTTCATCTCTCTTACTTGAATCATATCGTTTGAAAGTTGAGGAGACGAGGTATTATTATTATTACCAAGATTCGTTTCATGGAAATTTTCATCAATCTGACGTGCAACAGCCGAAGCCAGATTTTTCGGCTTTTTCCCACGAAATGATTGCAAATAGTCCGAAGATCGAAAGTGATTGGCGATAAATTTGTAGACATCAAGCAAACAGTAAGCATCGGTCGCTAAAATAAACGCTGAATATGAACATTTTTTGCAATACAATCAAATCTACCAGCGTATAAAGTTTGAGCACGTCGCAATGGTCTTCGTTCCCAATTCGAGCATTGTTCCGATTTATTCAACGGTTTCCCGAAACATAGACGAACTAATTCACTAAGACCTTTGTCTTTTGATGCACTCTTATTATCCACAGCTACATAGGGAAATATATCACGTTGCATACTCAAAAGCTAAATAGATAAAATCAAAGTATGCGATAGTAAGAGAACGTCTAGTCAATCTACCTCAGCTTGGACAACCGAGAGATCCACTAAAGTTTTGCCTGATGATAATGCTTGTTCGAAACTTGGGAAAGAAGCAATCAACATTGCAGCATCGGTTTTAAATCCGTAGCCTAGAAATGAATGATTTTATTTGTTGAAAATTCTCCATATTTCACGGTAATTTACTTAATAATGTTATGTGGTCATTATTAAATAAACGATTAGCTAATTGTTGTTGTACTGTTTCAGGATCACAGGTTCGAAAAAAATGAAGTAGATCGAGTAGATATATTTCATTTGAGAATGCCAGCTGCATTATACTAATACGTTGTCTCGATGTCAGAGTATTGTTGAATACCGGTTTCCATTCACCTAAATAACAACAGTGTAAGAGTCAGGAGAGATTCGGATGAAAGCTTACAATCAAATCCAATGCAAAACTCTTCATTATCAGTTTGGGATAATCGGATCATTAAACGTTCAAAGGTCGGTATCGAATCGACGAAAATAATCTGTTCGTCTGCCAGCGGTATTCGATAATAATCGATTTTATTCGAAACCGTTTCAACCGGATTTGTGCTCTTGACTTCATTATTTTGTTTGATATGAATATATTGTTGAACCTTTAGGAAGAATTCGAATTACGTGAACTTTTTACTTGTTTTGCCTACCCATGTCGGTAATGAATAATACGGTCGGTCAAGTTGAACCACTAAATATAAAATTGTTTATTGAATCACAAGAATCAAGTACTATTTACTCCAGTACTTCACAGCTGCGATATCATCTTTATCTGCGAGCATTTCAATCAAATATTCCGACAAATCTGCATTATCTTGTACGATTTCCTTGAAAATAAAAATCTCAGAAATCTTATTCTTTCATTTCATTAATACTTACTCCAACTAATTCATTCCAGCATTCATCACTCATCGTTTTTTCACCGCTGAGGCCATTATATCTTGTATTCAGAAGAAAGCTTAACGTTCGTTTTTGCTGTAAAATCTTCAAATTCGGATAATTTTCGTCTTCATCATTTCCAAGCAAATTCCAATAGCGCACAGCTAGTTTTGATACACTCTTCTTACTAAATGGCACATCCTTCATTTGATATTCATTAGCTAAAATTTCCGACAGTTGCTTGCCATTTTGCTCGTGTAAATGATTGAGCAATTTCAAAAGGTAGACTTCATATTGACGAGTTTTGTTCAAGTATATATCGATGTAGTGATCTTTCGACGTTAAAATCAATGGTAGAAGAATTTCATTAGGTTGAAATTCTAATTGGTAATCTAATGTAACGATCATGTTCAATGCCCGTTTGTAAGTTGAAGAATGAGATGGCGATTTGAATGAAGTTCGGATTAAACTCAATAGATACTCTTTAGATATTTCAAATATTTGCAGAAAATCTTTCAGAAGTGTCAATGGTAATGTTTTCAAAAGAAGATCGTTCACGACAGTGTTGTCGAACTGCGGTAGAGACGAAGATTTGTAGAATTGATTCTTCCATTGTGAGAATGCTTGAAGAAGATAAGCGATTAAATTGATGTTTTTACTGTTCGAATCAGTATCTGATAGTTGAGTAAGATATTCCAGAAGATCATCGAATGGCTTGGATGATTGATTAAAGTGTTCGATTCCCAACTGAGTGGCTTCACTGGGATTCGAAAGTATCTTTTCTGATAGAGTTGCTAAAAGGGTCGACATGGTTTTTCTGTCGAAAATATCGAATGAATCTGTTGTGAAATTGCGCAAGTTAGTAAAGTATAGAAATTATCCTAGTCGAATGGATGGAATCGAATCAGTTTTTCATTCGTAAAACGAAAATGACCAATCGAAAAAGGACGACCAACGCAAAAGATGACACTAGATGTCGTTCACCGACGAAAGTATGCCATGCGCAAGAATTTTATTCGAAATAAAAGAAAACTAACTGAAATGCTTAGCAATCGAACCAAATCAACTAATAACTTTGAATCGAGATAAAGATATGTAATAATTTATACTGATTGTAAAGGTCTGTAATTCACAGAGCTCTCTTGACCGAGGAAGTCAGCTAGCTCGTAGTCTGATGAGCTCCTCAACGCAACGCACCACAAGCAACCATCATTACACACAACAGCAGAATGGTTGGTAACACGGGTGATCAAGCAACATCAAAGCTGGCCACCCTCAATCTCTTCGATGAGAATTTTTAGTCGAAATATGAGGCTGTTCTAGCCATCTGATGTTACTCAATGACTTTTTTTTCTAATAGTTTTCAGTTTTAGTCAGTTTTTGAAAACCTTTTTTCTCTTCTAGATTCTGATGATGTCAAGTCTGTAACTTGAGAGAAACTAGTCAATAAGCAATAACAAAACTTTTATTATCTAATTCATTCTTTCTTTCTATTTTGGTTTTGAATTGAGTATTTTCTTGTCTTTTTTTCGAAGATAGACTCTATAGTGAATTCTTTTAAGAAACTTTAACTATCTACTCTTTATTTTCATTTTTCTATTGACGTAATCATAATTATCAACGAGTTTGACTTGTCATATTTGCTGTTAAACATTTCGAGAACGATATCATCTAACACGTCGTATGGCTTCACATCGTTAGTTGATTTCGTTTTTCTGTATTTTATCTAATTATATCGCAAAAATACATACATATTTAAGCCTATTTTTGATTTTCTATTAATTCATCAGATATTGAAAGAATAAAACAATACATTTGATATATTTCTATCCCAATTTGATTATATAAATATTTTAGAAAATTTTGAATTCAGATGCAATAAAGAACGTATATGATTTCGTGATTGACATAATTATTTTCACAAAAATCATCAAATTCTCGTCTAATTTCCCCTTACGATTCAGTTTCGAATGAAATCATGTCTTTCGAAACAGATACCATAGAAATTCTCTTCAAAACGAGAGATCATACTTATCTCATAGTATCGAAATTTTCAAAAATTCAGCTATTGTAACTCTATTTTTAACAAGCGAAGAATGGATCGATTGCTTCTTTTGCTGATTTTGTTATATTAGATTGAACGGCTACTCTTTCATATCTTATGATTTTTATTCGCAATAGATCTTTTCTTCATTTGACTTCTCTTTCTTTCTTTCTTTTTCTTGTCTTCTGCACAAACACAAAGACACGTGTACGTCTGTTACGTTCAAGTAAATGCATGACATGGATAAACAAAGTAAAATCATTTCTAACAACCATTGTGCGAATTTTATCTCTAAATGTACATCGGCACAACGTGAACTATTCATAGTAACGAATATTCAGTTGATATTCTCAATTTTAAGACTATTCTAGTTTTTTCTTTTACTAATGCGAAAATAACTGTTATAGTGTACTTACTTGTGTCAGTCTTCGTAATTGATAATCTTCTTATGCGCACGACATACATAATGAAAGAGATATTTATCATTTTAGATGGTTCATGTACCACCTTCGATTGTGAACTTATTCCCTGGTAATACTATACATAAAAATGGTAAATAATGTTTTCCAGAAAAAGTGTTACAATTTGCTTTTATAGTTAAAGACGAGTATCAATCCCAAGTCGAACAATCCCATACTCGGATCCAATTCAGAATTTTATCAGATCCTACAGGAAATCGACGGTCTCGGATTCCGTCGAATCCGAAACATGGATTTTGTAAGGATCACGATAGAGTATCGCTAAAAAGATCGCTCATAACATTGCAACAACCGACGGGATTTTTCTAGTCGGATTCCCACGCAATTCCGTTTCCAGGAATCCGATCGGGTGCAGCATCGAATTTGTTGACCTGGAATGTCCTGATTGTACATTTTCAACAAGATAGAAAATCAAATGGCTCAAACATCTAAAAGAATTTCACAGAAGAAAATTTGATAATTTAGTTGCACAACGTATTCATGACAAACGTACAAATTCAGTCGTTGATTATGTATCAAACGTAATACCTTTTGTAGCTTTCAAAAGAATTTCGGTTCGAGGGCACATCTTTTGTTTATTGTAGATAAATAGCGAACATGATAGCGATCATCAAACAATAGTTTCTACGTCAACTTCTTCAATTCATTCTAATCAGCTGATCGACTGTTCATTGCAAGCTATGAGTGTAACAACTTCTCCATTTCAAAGTAATCAGCTCACAGCTGAAATAGTTCAGCCTTCTCTTGCAACAGCGTCTGTATTTCAAAATAATTTATCAACATTTGAACCATTTATTTCGACATCCTCAACGTTTCGTGTTAATGATTATGATTGTGCCCAACCATATACAGCCCAACAGATTATTTCAACAGTTCCTTCTCAAGAGTTTCCTCTTGTTAGTGGATATGGAAATCAACAAAATAATCCGATTAGCCAGTGTGATTCGAATTATAATCAGTATGGGACTCAGGAAAGCAATGGGCCAACCCAGGTCGAACAATCTGGCCCGGAACTGACCAGTTCCAGGACCTTCCGCGGATTTTATGGAAGCAGTATTCCGGCGATCGGATCCTTTCATCAGATTTAAAAGGTTTTATCCGGAACCAGCAAGATCCCGCCATAACCGATAGTCGAATACGGTTACCGGTTCCTTCGGTAGGATTCCGAGTACTTTCTCGTGGTTTCCAGCGCGGAAACTATGAATATCCTGCGGGTTTTCGCCGGAAATAAGCGGAATACTGCTTCCAGGAACGATCGTCCTGGGAACAGCTCATGTATTTCCAAATCATCAAAGTCAAGAAAATTCTTATTCAGCTACTTCAACTTTGAATGTACGTAATAGAAATGTTAATCAATAGAGAGAGAGAAATAATTTTGATGCACTTTTCTTTTTGTCTATATAATTTTACGCCGCGTAAAAGAAAGAAGAAAATTATGTAGACAAAGGTATGACTATTTTTCGCCTGACGTATAACATATATTGATGGCCGTCTATTGATATCACGAGTATAAATATTTCCGTCTTTCATTCCTTCGTCAGTCTTCTCTGCAATTGTTGACATTCATTTGTTCAGGGATAATAAAATGGCTGAAAAAGAAGTAATAATCTTGGAACATGCTAAGCTGATTTTTTTACTATACTTCTAGTTTATTTTATACCTTCTTTTATAGGATCAATACAACAAGTTGATGTCACCAACGGACAAGATGATAATTGAATTATTGTTGGCATACAAAAGTGGATTAGCTACTACTGAAGAAAGTTTCGCCAAAATTAAGTCATTAGTTGGTAAAGATAATGCAACTTCTCAATAGCTTCATGTTAAACGTTCTTTTGATTATGTGTAGCTATAATATGATTCAGTTAGATTTTTTCAAATAAAACAATTCAAACTACGTATCTCTTGACATAGTACTTATGTTCGGATTGATCAAATCAATGTTTATTATAGTTCCGTTTCGGAAAACAACAACAGGTCACATAGCGGAACATGGAGTACAATATTTCATTGAAAACTATATTTTTCATAAATCAGAACGAAAGATTTGTACAGATTACTGATCTTCATTTTGATTTCTCCAATGGTTCAACTTCTATCAACGAGCTTTAATCGGATCGATATTCTTTCATGAACAACCGAGTCGGTTGAACCGACTTTGATTTTATCCGAACTACGAAATGTAACTCATATGTTTCAATGGAAATGTTTCCTTTGGATGAAGTAAAATTAATATTTCTTCTATTGATGTTAAAGTATAAATGTTTTTTTTACAGATAATCAATTTACAAAGTCTATGTAGGTTTCCATGCAGAGCGCTGCCAATGAGATGTTTAAACATTAATAATCTGCTCATAATTTCCATTTGAAAAGCATATGTACCCATCACATACTACAAACAGTCTCAGAAGACTTAATCAGAGTAAACGTCTGAATATATGTATAATTTTTCCTTGTACAATACTGTTGCATGTTTGGTTTCTTTTAAAGTATGAACCATTTCATGATTCTCTAATAGTAAATTCGAGTTCAATGTTAATTTTAAATATTATATATACACAAAATGTGCTTTTTTCATAGTATTTTCTTTAAGTTGTTTCAAGTCGGTATCACAATTTATCAATGTTCCGGTTGTATATTTGTAACAGAACAGAAATTTGATCACTAATTATTTGAAAAATTATAGTCAAAGAGTGTATGTGTTGCAAACATACATTGCGTTCAGTTATTAACTATATATGTCAGCACATCAGATATGTGATTTAAGTTATATCATATCAAAAATTATACACTGTTTTGCCTTGAAAGAACATTTATCTTTGGAAACACATTGTTTGTAAATAAAAGGAAACTAATAGGCGCAATTATTATCATTAGATGACACTGTGCACAGCCATTTCTTTTTGTTTTAATGTGATTAATCTACTGAGTGAAAATTCACTTTGATTTGATCACAGAGCAGCTCAGTCATGCCAGTCTCCTCTTACGACACCTTCCATGTATCTTGTGGATAAACACGAGAGTGTATGTTTAAACTAACAACTTAGCTAAAAAAGAGTAGACTCCGTCATTTTTACTTAGATCATCAGTATTATCGTATACAAATAACGATGACAAAACATCTTGGTTTCTGTTTTCTATTCATTCCATTGATTTATCTTAATAAAGTTTCTTCAACAAGAATCAATAATGATAAACAATCAATTGGAAGTCTATCTGGGCATAACGATCCTGATTATTTTGTTGCTAATCGACAATTAAGTCATGACACTGGTGAAGATGAATATGATTATCGAAAACGAAGTTTAACAAAAAAAAAATGGGCAAGATTATTTGAAAGATCAAAATCTCGATATCCAATTGCATTTCCGGCTTTATTACTATCACGTCGATGGATTAAAGATAATAAATAGATAGACGTCGTTCACCGACGAAAGTATGCTATGCGCAAGAATTTTATTCGAAATATAAAAAAAACTACCTAAAATGCTTAGCAATCGAATCAATCAACTAATAACTTTGAATCGAGATAACGAAATGTCAGAATTTATGCTGATTGTAAAGGTCTGTAATTCACAGAGCTCTCTTGACCGAAACGATTTTCGATAAATTGCACAGGCGCTTGTCGTTTTCGCCAGACTTGACCGGCGTTGATTTCGGCATAGATAGTTTCTACATCTTTTGCTTTCGTCTCTGGCACGAAGAAAAATGTTAAGAGGAAAAAGATTAATAAAAAACCCGTAAATAAAAAGAATGTGTATTCATGAAGAGCATTCTAAAGAAAGAAAGAAAAACAGATGCCAATTATTGTCATGGAACAGTGTACCGTAAACAGTGGTTTAAAACCGAGACCAACTGCAAAGTTAGCTGACCAGTTGACTAATACTGCAATACTCGATGCCGGCACACGATATGCTTGATTAAATAACTCCGCTGTAATTAGCCATGGAATTGAACCAGGTCCAACGCCGAAAAACGCTACAAATAGAATAGTTGTAACCAGCGAGACTTTATTCCAGAATGGAGTGGCTTGAACCAACAGAGATATAACTAATATCAGACTTGTGAAAAACATTCCTGTGATGCCAGTTAAGTGAAGAATACGTCGACCAAGACGATCCATGAGGAAAACGCTGATTATAGTAACTACGATATTGGTTGCACCTAGACCTAAATTTGCGTATTCCGATTGTGACTTATCATAGCCAGCTGTTTTGAAAATAGCCGTTGAGTAGTAAATAACAGCATTGATACCAGATAATTGCTGAGATAATTGAAGGAACACAGCTATAAACAGTGCCCAACGAACAGTAGGTGTTGTAAACAAATCAAGCATTCGAGCCTAAATATTGTAACTATATTAACTTCGATTAGAACCTAACGATAAAAGCTGTACCGCTTGTTGATTTTGACTTTGTTCGACTTGCATAGCGGTGACTTCGTGATGAACATTCGGATGTCCGCGAAGCCATCGAAGCGCTAAACAGCAAGGATTCCATATTAAAAATGTTTCACCGTAGTCACGTGTTGTCGTACGTACTACTTAACGTATTAAATGAAGTTCGTCCTCGTCGAACTCTGTATCGATATATTTATTTTCGTCTTAAAAGTATAGTATTAAATAGAGTTCTCTTTTTCTACTATACAATATGGATTTATAATACCAACAAGATTTCCTTCTGCTTAGTACGATGTCAACATGTTGATATTGAGCTTTGCACTACTCTACGCGATTATAAATATCAACGAGAACTAGTTATGATTAGCATTCAAAAGTGTTTCTTAATCAAAAAATGTATTCAACAACGGTTTTACTTCTCACTTTGGGCCTCTTCGCTACCATGGCTGTAGCACGTCCAGGACGCCGACCATCGTCAGGTGATCATAATCATCACCATGAAGATGCTGACAATGAAATGTCGGGGGAACATGGTGCGCACAAATGGTCAACTTTTCGTGTGCCAAGTAGTATTCGTATCCCACGTGTGTTTGCAGAAAAGTTAGGACGGCCATGGGTAACGTTTACTTCGAAGAAAATCTTCGATGGTAAATATCTGCTGATCAGTCCAGCTCTGATGTTCAGACTGAAGAATACTCATAACGAAACCGATCCTGACAGGTCTACTACTCCATCAAGTTCAACAACGGAAGAGTCAATAGTGGATGAAACCACAACCTCAACCATTGATGAAGAGTCCATGACAACGAAAACAGAAGAATCGGGCGAAGAAGAAACAATGACAGCACGTCCACGTTTTTTCAGAAAACGACTCTTTGAAGACGAAGATGAGCAATTACTTTTTCTCGATAGTAAATAAAAAGGGAACTTGTAATTTCTAATGAAATAAACAAAAAGACAGTAACGTGGAAATAAAAATATTTAACGTCTCGAACATTTTAAATGTGCATCCTAATGGACAACGTTTAATCGCCGGAACTTAACAGAACGGACGAACAAACACTGTTCTATCGACTATACCTTTTTCAGCATCTTCTGGGCTGTTCTTTTTCAGCAGCAAATATTTTGGACTTTCTGGAACGAACAAGAGTAGAATTACTTGTAGAACGCTGAAAACAATTGGTAAACCTAACAGATACACAGATGATATTCTTTGTAAAATTCCGAAGCAGATAAATTATACTTAACGCATAATGCCATTTGTCTTGAGAACCTAATACTTGTTCCAAACTCATCACTTGCGAAACAAATAGAAGGATAACAATTCCTAATTGAAACGAAGCTCCGAGTGTGCCACGTAAGCGAACAGGAGAAACTTCATTGATATAAGTTGGAGCAACCGACGACCCATAGCCTGTTATTATCATCATTACAACATATGCACGACAAAATTATTCTATTGCAATTACCACATGCGAGTCCAAGGAAAAATCGTCCAATAATCAAAACTTCATACGAATGAATTGGCTTCGAAATGAACATGAGAACACAGGCAACAAATGATACGACCGTATTCAAATACATTCCACCCTTTCTAGACAAAAGAAACGTTCGATGACATATTTTCACATAAAATGGTTACTTACCGTCCTAATCTTTCGGTGATAAAGCCTCCGAACAGACCGCCCACCATTCCACCTAAAGCAAAGACCGAAACAGCTAACGAACTAGAACAGATCGATGATACAATCGGCAAGAATAGTGATCATTCCTTACAAGATTAACGTGACAGTTGATGCACTAACTTTTGTATCGGGATCTCGCCGATGATTCGTTTCGTTGATAAAACTCTCAATAAACTAAACAATTTTTGTGTACAGATCAAATCTCTCAATGATCTACTTACATCTTGCGGGGCATTTCTAATTATCATAGAAAAAGAAATCACGAAAGCTTAAGAGGGTATATTTTCGTAAGCGAAATTCTTACATCACACCCGATGCATAGCCAAAATGAAAAGAAGTGCCACTAATTGCCGCAAGAACAGCTAACAACAATGTACTGGTCATACCCTATGCAAAATAATCGAAGAAAACTTCTCTTTCCAGTTGTTCAACTGAACTAACCTTATCCGAAGTGGACACATGTTCAGGAGAAGGAGTGTTATCAGACTGAACGTCAGGGAGAACAGTTGAAACATCATTTGGATCGCGAATGCCACTAGACAACGTTGAATTAGTGTTAGCCAGTAGATTTGCCGACGATGGAGAATCACTCGTCATATTTTATACTAGAATAAATCAATCATGGCATGATTAAACCAATGGACTCCCTTTACACGTCGGTATATGGATTCATCATTTTTCACGATAAACGAAACACTTGTGTGGTGTCTCTTATCTAAGACATGCGCCCTTGATGCAACAGTTTAAAGAAAAAAGATATCTATGAATGTAAGGTTGGCGACAGGCAAAAGTGGAGCAGATTTTTTTTTGTTGAATTTTTTATGTGATATGATGCAGCTTGATGCGCTGAATCCGAATATGTATAATTTAGTTACATAGAAAGTCGTCTTCCAGGAGAAATCTTTAAAATACTACAAAAACCGAGGTTTTCGAAAAATCAGGATTTCCACTCGAAATTTGACAGTAGGGCTTTCCAAAAGCATGTTATTGTAACGACAAACTGGTTGAGTAGCTGACCGCTTCTCACGGTATCGATGTTTATTGACTACTCTACATGACCAGAATGTATCTCTTTCACAATAAGACACGCGCTTATATAGAGAAGAGGAAAGAGAGATATGACCCGGAGATAGTACGATACAGAGGTGAGAGAATAAAGAACAGAAAGAGATGAACGATATCATTATCGTTACAGTTATACCTTTGGAAGTTTCTGCTCCTGATTCAGCATCAAAAACTGATTCTAGGACACTACTTTTTAGCGGTTCGACTCATGTCTTTGTCATTGAGAAAAGTCAGTTTTGTTAATATGAGAACGAATTGAGTGCCTCTCGTTAAAAATGCATCAACTCATTTTCTATTAAAGATATACATTTTTTTCTTTCATCGTTCGACTTCCTAGATGCCCTAGATATAATCTACGTATCCTTTTTCCTTAATCCACTTTCATTCCCAAGATTTCATCATTTTTTCCACGTGTCCTATCGGAATTTTTTTTCTTTGATTTTTAACACTATTTTCGCTTTAATTTCTTCTTTTTGAGCATCTTATATGTTTATAATCATAAAGATCTTTCTAATAACTATTTCTTTTGAATACTTATTGAAATATCCTTAAGGTGAACAGACACGGTAAACAACAAAATCAGTCATCTAGCCAGGCATTAGTGATTTGGTGCTGTGAGATCACGTTAGCTTTGCACATTGAACTGAAATACATTTTAGTACATCTTCATATGAGTCACCACGTACATATGCGATCAAAGTACACCAGAATCGTCTGATAAGTTTAAGAGAAACATTTTTCTCAATAAAATTTGGTCTGGATTTTTTAACTAACTTGAGCATTGAAGGAAAGGTTTGATCCGCTCGACGTCTGATATACTGCTTCAAATGCGCCCATAGCTCTTCTATTCTATTCAACTCGTAGCGAAATTTCGGCGAGAAAGTTATTGTTACACCGTAGTCAATAGCAAGTGTTTCCAATTTTGAAATCTAGACATAGGAACAATAGATTAAGAGGGTGAGGGTGTGGGTGTGTTTAGCACGTCTGTTGTCTTGCAGAAATTCTTCTAAGTCTTGCTCGATTATATCTGTACTCCATTTGTTGCAAGTCTTCGCCGTAAGCCCACCGATCGCTTTTAAAAATAAATCAACATTTCGCCAAGGTATCCCGAAATACACCAATGATAAATAAACTAATACAGATAGCGGCCGAATGGAAGTCTCTTCCGGCAATGCCTCAAATAAGTTTGCTATATCCAAAACGCTCATTTTGCTCTTTAAACAATTATTTTCTTTATTATTTTCATTTCAGTCATGCAGATCGGTCGGGATATCTCGAACAAAAGCATCATCTAATTCATCAACATTTTTCTTAGCCCAACGACTTAGTATAGCTACCGTTGATTGAGATCTTCTTTTCGATTTTTGAGGCATAACCAGAAAGAGTGAAGTTACGATTTCGGAAAGATTTTGCGAGGATAGAATGCAAAAAACTAGACAGTGATTTTCTAGTTTTTTCCCTAATACTTATTTTCGATCTTGTCATACCAAATACACTTGTCAATGGCTACCAAATAGACGTGTAGTGAAGTGGAATTTTCCTTGACATATCATTCCAATAGAAGACGGGCCCCATTAAGAACTATACGCAGAACGGAAATAAATCCAGGGTGTCTGTTCACCTTAAGGATATTTCAATAAGTATTCAAAAGAAATAGTTATTAGAAAGATCTTTATGATTATAAACATATAAGATGCTCAAAAAGAAGAAATTAAAGCGAAAATAGTGTTAAAAATCAAAGAAAAAAAATTCCGATAGGACACGTGGAAAAAATGATGAAATCTTGGGAATGGAAGTGGATTAAGGAAAAAGGATACGTAGATTATATCTAGGGCATCTAGGAAGTCGAACGATGAAAGAAAAAAATGTATATCTTTAATAGAAAATGAGTTGATGCATTTTTAACGAGAGGCACTCAATTCGTTCTCATATTAACAAAACTGACTTTTCTCAATGACAAAGACATGAGTCGAACCGCTAAAAAGTAGTGTCCTAGAATCAGTTTTTGATGCTGAATCAGGAGCAGAAACTTCCAAAGGTATAACATACTTTTGGAAAGCCCTACTGTCAAATTTCGAGTGGAAATCCTGATTTTTCGAAAACCTCGGTTTTTGTAGTATTTTAAAGATTTCTCCTGGAAGACGACTTTCTATGTAACTAAATTATACATATTCGGATTCAGCGCATCAAGCTGCATCATATCACATAAAAAATTCAACAAAAAAAAATCTGCTCCACTTTTGCCTGTCGCCAACCTTACTTTTTTTAGTAATAAATTTTTCAAATTTATTCTACCACAAGAGAAAAGCGTACGTACGAAATCGTTTGCTCGACGAACAATGATTTTTCACAAATCAATTGAATAACTATCGCTGAACATTTTCACAAAACAAACGCAGCAAAAAAAGAAGAAGAATATAAATGCAATAAATTCAGAATAAAGAAGTATAATTACGACAAAACCAAAGAGAAAAGAAAACGAACTTCTCATACAATATGCTGGAATAAAAGTGAGCTGAGATAGATGATGATTCATATATATGTACATACAAGACATTGCGTTCGTTTGTCGAACAGATCAAAGACCTATGACATACCAATGGTTAAATAATTATTCGAGAGATGACTAGGCTTGTTTAACAGTATAAGAAGAAGATTATTGTTGATGTTTTGCTTTGTAGACTGTGCCTTTGGCAACAAGAATCTGCACGCGTTCTGGAATTTTCCGACGAGTTTCCGGTACAAAAAGAAAAGTTAATAGCCAAAAGATACAACTCATGGCAGCGTACGCGAGGAACAGCAATGCACCGACAGCGTACTGAAAGATAAAGATCACATTAAATGTAAGAAGTCTAGAGTGAACTTACGAAAAGTGGTACAAATGTCATAATTACAGCAAACATTGATAGCCAGTTGGCAATAATGGCAACACTTGATGCATAAACACGTTCCGATTGAAAAAACATCTCTGTTGATAACATCCATGGTATAGCGCCTTTTCAAAAATGAATATTTAATAGGTTAGAAGAATGAATATATTACCAGGCCCCATAGCACAGAACCCAACATTTGCCATCATTGCAAATATTTCCAAGAATATCATATGAAACAATGGAATCTAAAGTTAAAGTTTATAGATTATATCTTTCCGTACACGAGCTATAGATACGACTTCACATCGAAGTCAACAAATAAGGTGACATACAATAGTTGTTAGCATTTTAAAAAGACTTACATTTTTCGATTTGAGAATAGTAACACCAATGACACATGACGATGCTGCCATACCAATGAAACCATCTGCAAGCAAACGATATGAAGAATCTCAATGATTGACAGATCAAATCGTGTCTGATAACTTACAGAGCAATAATGAGCGCCGTCCAACTTTATCCAGAATAAAAACCAATGATATTGCCACTGCTAGATACGTAATTCCGCAGGATAACATCGCATATGACGTATAATCCATGCGTAGACGTGCATGGTAAAGTATAATATCTCCGAAGAAGAAAATCTGGACAAGACAAGGAGAACAATAGTTGCACTTGGCCACATCATCGGTTGACTTACCGCAAAACAACCAGTGAACTGTTGAGCAACATGAGTCATGGCAGAAATGAGTAAACATTTACGTAGTAATGGTTTTGACCATAAATCACGAATGGATATCTAAAGAGAAAAGCGAAAAAGTTGCTTTGTTTTCGGTTGGACTTGGTTTTCGTTTCTTACCGCGGTCGCACTTGTTTGAATATTATGAAAATCTGCTTCCATATCATGAATTTCTGCTTTAATAACCTCCAGATCTGTCTCACATCGAAACCATTTCAAAGCTAAAGTTCATAGATTTATACTTCGATGAGAAACAACACAATCTAGAAATCCAACCTCGTTCAGCTGCTTTTCGACGTTTCTTTTGTAAGAGAAATTTCGGTGTTTCATGCGTAAATACTAATAACACACATTGAAGGAGGCTGAAGATAATCGGCACGGCTAATGATTGACAAAAGAATAAGATCCAAAAGAAAGAATACTTGAAAAATACGAACCAAAAAGATAGTGCCATAAGTGCTCACGACCAAGAAATATATCTAAACCAAGAACTTGAGCTAGCAGTACGGCAATGGCCACAAACAACTGAAAGCAAGCACCGAATGAACCACGTACACGTATCGGCGCTATTTCATTGATGTAAATCGGTCCCACGGTTGCACCGAAACCTTTTCAAAGCGAGTTCTAATTTTCATTATAAAAGAATTTTACGATTACAACAAACCAGCAGAGAAACCAATTAGAATTCGACCAATAATAAATGCTTCGAATGAAGCAATGAATTTACTAAGTACCATCAATACAGAACCGAGTATTACTGGAATGTTATTCAGCAATAAACCAGTTTTTCTTTGAAATAAGACACAGATCAACTATAAGAAATGTTGTTATTAGGCCTTAAACTTACCGGCCAAATTGATCAGTTAGTAGTGTAGCTAGAAGACCACCTAGAACGCCTCCAAGTGCTATAACTGAAATAGCTGTCGAATAAAGAATATCTTGATAATAGTCACTAATTGTCGAATTGTAACGTTTCAAATAGATTTCCTTGGTATAGTTTTTGATTATCTATGATAAAAGAAGCAAATAGAATGAAGTAAATGAAATAAATAATTACCTCTGACGGAGCATTCATAACGCCTAATGCATACCCGAATTGAGCGCCTGTGCCAATCATAGCAGCGAACATTGCTAATAATAATGTTCGCGTAAAACCAAGATGTTTCGGTTTTAAATCTGTCGGTTGGACAATTTCAACTGTTGAGCCTTGTAAATCATCATGGTGATCATCTGGATTGTCGGGTTTCTTTTCTTTAATTTCGTCTTCGATTTTTTCTGATGTATCCGATCCGTCGTCTTCGGGTAATCCTTGTTCTTGCACTTTTTCATCTAGAGCTTTCTCAACAAGCTTTTCCGTATCACTCTTGCCGTCATTCGTATCATTCGAATTCTTTTTGTCATCACTATTCGACGGATTCACTAGGCGTTCTTGGGATTTTGCTGTTTCTGCTTCATTTGTTCTACGAACTTCGTCTCTTAACATTTTGTTTTGATTATCTTTTCTAATTTACTGAAATACATTAAAACAGAAAAGTTTTTCTCCACTGTCAACATTCCATTGATCGAAATTCTTACCAGATAAGCCAATTCCGGTAAGATTCCGTTACTCACAGCATACTGTGTTCAAATTAATCAATAAGAGGAACAAAGGAAATATAAACAAGACCACTGATTAGATAAATTGTACCAACAGAAGACGTTGTTTTGTTTTGGAAGGAAGGAATGCACCACATCATCAGAACCAATCAGATCCATTGGATGGGGGCGCTACTAATCAAAATACCTTTTCTTAATTCGAAACACATGCATCATACTCTGGATGAACCAAAATATATAAGACAAAAATTAGATTTCGTTTGTCTATATTATTGTACATAGTCACAACCTTAATCTCAACATGAAAACTATCCAATGACGTTATATGGTCGCGCCATTCATTTCGATGACTTTAATTAGATAGAATGAACCTTTTTGCATTCGGATAATTAGTTCGACTAATGGATCGTATAGATATTTATTTGAATAAAAAACGGACTTAACCGTTCTAGCATGCAATAAGCGACTAAACTGAAAGCATAAAGGTTAAAGTGTTCATTAAGTGTTTTGATCATTTGTCCAGCGCGTTGACTTATTGTTTGGCATCGGGTGGATTGGCATCTTTAGGTGGCAATGCTGCACGACCGATTTTGAGTGCAGTTGCAATTTGAGTAAAATGCGATCCTTGATGTTCAGCAATATTTAATTCTAATTCTGTTGGTTGACGAGAGCCGTCACTGCCAGCGAAAGTACCTTTGAAACGTAAGAACACCATACATTATCGTTCTTCTCGCATCTGTGAAGAGAGATCGCTTACCTGCTCCGTAGGCACTACCACCGTGAATAGCATCCATGTTAGCGGAGAGTGGAGATGAATAACCAATCGGTACCTGATTTGAAGAAAAAAGAAATTTTAAATGATAAATTTCAGCTCGGTACATACGATTAACATTCCATGGTGAATAAAGTTTGTTAATCCAGTTAAGATTGTTGTTTCTTGACTAGAAAATGACAGTTTTTTCTTATTACAGCATTTTTTGGGACAGAAAGTATTTCCTTACCCGCCACCTTGTGTTGAAGTAGAAACAAAAACGCTGATAGGCTTTCCAACAAGTGCACCTTTCATCCATAAACCACCAGTTGCATCCCAAATAGCTTTGACTTGAGCGGGCATTCCACCGAAACGCGTTGGATATCCAAATAAAATACCGTCGCAATTGACTAATGCGTCTTCGAGTGAAATAGTATTTTCTCCGCCACCACCTACGGCAATAGTTGGTACATTTGAATCTTTTTCGGGTGCATGCATTTTTGCTAAGACTTCCTTAGACAAAGTTTCTGGCACTTGAATTAGTCGTGCTTCAGCACCACTTGCTTCAACACCCTTTAGTACTGATTTGGCCACTAGAAGAAAAGGATGAAACTCATAAATTTTTCAGTTCGATTTCATAAGACGACCTTACACTTAGCAACATGACCGTACATAGAATAATAAATAATATGAATACGAGCTTTGTTACCAGAAGCAGCTTTTGAAGCCATAGTTATAAATCAGTATCAGTATAGTCTCTAGAAACAATAATAAAAAGAAATTTTTAAATACACGCACATAAAAATACAAAAACAAAGAACTGAAGTTTTATGTGAATTTATGTATTATCATTAGATGCCCTTATCTTTCATACTAAGGTTTTCATTATCACACAAAATCGCACTATTCTGCACGGACTCCTATGGTAAAAAGATGATACTACGAAACTTTTCAGTGAAAAGACCAGTAGACATCGCGCGACTGAATAACTGATTCGAATACAATCGAATTGTTCGTATTATCGGTCTACTTAGTATATCTCTATAAACGCGTTTACATATAAAACAATCGAGTCAACGAATACACGATCACATCAAGATGACAAGGCAAAAAATCAAATGAAAAGAGATAAAAGCACTGGATAAAAAGGTCATGATTAGTGTGGCATGTCGCATAAGCAAGATATCTAGATATATTAGCAATTGAACCAATGTTCTTACAATCAATATAAAAATAGATATTTATGATGGGGAAAATCCTGTTTTCGTCAGTGGTGCATTTCATAATGAAAACATCAATAGAATTTATTATTCTACACGTAAGATGCCGCTACAAGCCAATCTATAGATCGATTCACTGCCATTTTATCCGGATCAATTTCAGTTGTTATGAGAGAGACAACAATAGCCAACTTCGTATATTAACAATTTGCTTTGAAGAGTGCAACTGACCGCATACTCAAACTAACTTTAGAACACAATAATCAACAGCCACGAGCCCAAACGAGACGTGCAAATCCAACATTCGAAGATTTATTCGTGGACAGAATTTTATCTAAGAGCACCTTATTGGACTAATTATTTTCACATTATCAATGCATGACAAGATTCTGGAGGAACATCTATATATAGATTGTCAATCAATCTGAGACAACTGATCTATTGTACCTATTGTCACAATTTTTAATTGATGATCTATATTGATGGTTTCATATTATGTGTGGCATCGAAAATCTCATCAAAACAGAGATATCTTATAGCGTTCTTTATTTCTCTTCTTCTGGTAACACATCTCATATGTCGAGATTGAGCATAAAAATAAAAAAGCTAAAAAAAAGATTTTCCGTCGGGTAAACTAATATACTGTTAAGCACCTCGACGGTTCTTATTATACTCGTATGTCATGATTAATTGATCATAGATGTTCGAAAGAACACTTTTCTGATGACGATATCAAGTATGAATATCGAGAAGTTATTAAAAGCTCGAGAAATAATTTCGTTCTTTCACTAACTTTCCCATTAAGTCATTGAGTTAGATCCAGTAAAACATTCATCCTTTCCATTTATTAGAAAACAACTATATAGATGCTCGACAACGAGACGAAACCTATTTCCTTATTTTCCCCGTCATAATATTTAATTTCTACACGGTAGTTTTATCATGCAAAAAAAGTATTCTGAGTACTTTAGAAGTTATTTCTGAAAAGAAAAGACGAGGTATGTCACACTTCTATGGTGAATTTTCAGATAGTTACCTATTTATTTTCATCTGACATTTCATTCCCTCCTACTGAGAAATGTAGATTACGTATGTCACAAATACGTTGGAGAAGTATGGCGGCATTCCGGTGATCAATTATGAAAGAGTAGAGAGAAATCTTTTTTGCGCGGCGGTGAACATGGATTAAAGTTCAAGTATTTCTCAGAGAATTGCAGATTTAAAGCTGAAATAGTTCATCTTAATATGGAGATAACAAAACGACTCTCAAATGCGTATTTTACCGTTTACTTCTGACAACCTACACGTTCTGTTTCTTATCAACATTTTCCAAGGAACGGAACACCATATTTCTTAACCTTAAGCTAGCGACAAGATCGTCAATAATATAACGTCTTCGAGCATAATGCTGTTCCTTTATCCTACAAAGCGGGTTATATTCTTTTGACTTATAAAGCGTTCATTTTCTAAGAGTACGAAACTACGCATTAAAAGTTATACTTAATGACAATATGTTTATATGTACTAAACATAGTTTTATTTGTTCGAACAGAAACTATTACCATATTTGACGACAAATGAGAATAGAAAGACACTGATGTATATATATATATATATTTGTTTTTTTTTGTTAAAAATTTCGTCTTTTTCTCTTTTTAATTGAGCGAAAAGGTCGTTAACATAGTATAGACAAGATTAGCAAATGGTTGTCGTTCGAGAAGAAGTCGGTCGGCATCAGCGCCAAAGTTTTGATGTTCCATGATTTGACCAATTAGATTTATCAGTAGTTTTTGTCCTTCAAATTCTCCGTAACGATAAGCTAAATATGACCAGAGTAGATGAATATATTGTTCTTGTGCTTGATTGATATGATAGATTGTTTTCTCAGATGGTTGGTAATGAAAATCTGAATTATAATTTGTAACTAAGCAGGGACTGAGAAAAAGAATGATTTGGATAAGTTTACTAATAGCTGGATCGAGACCAATCAAATGATGTAGTTTTCGTATGAGTTGCTCTGCACGCACAAGAATGTCTTGGCCATAAACATGGGCGTACACAGCATGGCATGCGAATCTCGGATCGAAATGTACCAGATTATCATTCGAATTGAACACATCCGATGAAGAGAATAGGAGAAGATAGTGTATATTGGTTCGCACTAACCATGCACGATCGCTACTATTCATGTCCATCGAAAATGCTGGAATTGTTGCACGAAAAAATGCAACTATTGACGATAGACGAACAGTTAAGACATTCATGAATGTATGTTCTTTCAAACGGCATTTGATTGGTTGACCAGATAAGTATTCTTCGCGTTGCTCATCGGCTTGCAAAATAGGTTGTAAACAGAAATGGTCGTATGCACTGCGAACATTTGTTATTTGAATCCAATCATTCGATGATAAAGGCGAAGAAAATTTGTCCACGGAGAGCAGATTCAATGCAGATAACTAAAAGAAATACAGTTGACATGATAGTCATCACAAACTCAAACTGGACTTACATCATGTAATATTCGACGGCCATGTTTTTCACCGGATACTGGTGCGGGACCTGTGAGAAGTTTTTCTTGTCGTTGTAAACGGTTAGCTTTAACAAGCTGTAGACGAGCTGCACGTTCTTCGTCAGTGCGAATTAAATCTTTCTGCATTCCAACAGCAAAACATTTTGCCAGACGACATGTTGGACATTGTCGCCTTGTACGTTCATTAACCGGACAGTGTCCACCAAAACGGCAAGGTGGCAAAGCCTAGACGCAAACGAGTTTTTACGTGGACAATTCATGTTCCATCTGATAGAATACTTACAGAACCGGTTCGGCCATTTCTCCGGAAGAAAGCTTTGCATGTTGAACAAGTAATGACACCAAAATTTCGACCTGTGTTCTTGTCAAATCCACAGACGCGACATGGATCACTTGCAGACATGCGATGAGATAGTTGAGATTGCATCTAATATACAAACAAGAGTACGGATAAGCCTGACGAAAGACATTATCTTCTTATTAACGTTTCTACTCTTTCAAAACACGATAGGTAGAATCACCTCTGCAGTAAACCCTCGAATGAGGTATATCTTAGAATTATTACCGACATGTGTATAATAAGTCGAGGCTGATCACAACGTCACATTGAATGAGAAAGAAACGACAAAAGAATATTTTCACGATATTGTATTACATTGGAAGTAAGGATGACACTCAATGCTTTTGATCTGTTTTCTCCTTGCAAATCGAGCTCTTCCAGTCAAAATGTTATTGAACCTTCCGATTTATGACTCCGTCTATGTTTACTTGTACTACTTGCCCTGTAAATATAGATTTCTTTCCTCTCAGTCTCTTGTATCGAGTGACACGCATTGATTACGCGCTTTCATGTGATTTATTCATATTGTATTCCCGAGTTTCTCGTCTAACAAGCGAATCCATCGTATTGAGGCTTAGTTTTAGATTCTGACAGCTTCGAGCTCAAGTATTCTCTTGTACTTTATCATTATCACTGATAAAAAATAGACTCCTTTTTATTCTATATTTGCTTTACCTTTTTCGGGAATTGATTCAATAGTACTGAACTGTTGTGATAGTTTTCATTTTTTCCAAATCGATGATAGGCATCATCATGATCATAGGTATCCATGATATCCAACATGTTTTCACCGGGATCTATCCAGAGAACTTCGTTTGATACTTGTGGTATAAGGCGTATATATATGTACGTCTGAAGGTAATCGTATGTGTGCTTGCACTTTGGTAATAGTTGCTTCGCGTTCTGTTTTTTCTCTTTCGTCTATAATAACAAGATGAATCGAGAAAGAAAGGCAAGAGAAAAAGGACTTGAAGCTTTCTTTTTTTTCTATACATCCGTACTTCGTTCTTCTTTTTTTTCCTGTCAATAAGTACAAATTTTTTTGCTCGAAGGACATCTTCGCCTTACTTTCAGAAAAAAATTTGATCCTATCTGTTTATTTAATCGATAAGAAAAGACTAATTACGAATGAAAAAATAACGACAATAAACAAAGATAACTCACAATTACAATCATCGATTGAGTTTTCAATGCCGAGAACTATCATATCTGTGTCAAGGAATATTACAAAATGTCGATTAGCGACATACTTGCACATGATTTGAAGGCAAAACCAATAACAACCCTATGCTTTCTATTCTAGGCGGGTATCTATGCAAAATTTCAACTAATCACGCGCTTATTCTTTATTATACCGACACTGTATGTCAGTTTAGGAGTGCATGCCTGAAGAAAATATGATTAATCATGCACAGAGGGACAGTAACTCATTGCGCGAAACTATTTCGAGTTAAGAAAGCGCAACATATACTTATCGAGATGTTTACGTATCCAAAGAATGCTCTGAATTATTCATAAACGTTTTTGTTTGTTTGGTAGTAGAATTTTCTATTTAAAAACTTTGTACTAAATAAAATATTTCTCAGTTCCGTCGTCTAGCACATTCGTGTTTTATTGGGGATATGCGCTAAAGATATTGGAAGTTATTTTGACCCATTTTTGGGAGAAAAACAGTGAAACACTGAGGATAAGGTCGACTAAACGCGGGGTTGGTTTCGCAAAGAGAGAAATGTACGCAATTTATCTTACGAATGTAAGACGACGAAAAAATAGATGTAGATACCTTCTCTTCAGACCGAGGCGCTACTCGTATAACTCTCGATTGCCAAAACTCGATAAAGAAATGCACTTGATGCCTTCTAATCTAGTTCTATGTCGTCGTTGTATCCATTATTTTCCTTTCCAAGTACATTATTATTCTATATAAAGTACTACAAGCACTCACGTCCTTCGTCCTTTTTTCTCCGTTCCCTCCTATTAGCGAGTGGCGATAGTTGCGCTCGTCAGCGCGAAGCGGCAAGCAAGACGAATAGAATTGGCGAAAGAAAATAGAAACAAAACGACGTAAAAAAATAGAAAGATTTTTTTCTCGATGAAGAACATCGGAGAACAGAAAAAATATTCCTCGCTTTCAGGTCGGCGTAGCCTCACGCCTGTGATACGAAGAGGAAAAAAACGTTCTCTCTAGATATAAATAAATCTCATATGTACCGAAGGACCTAATAGAACATATCATTGGGATTGAACGAAAATAACTTCATTTGTTCGCAAAGTTCATATTTGTGAAACTTGATGAAAAATAACACATAGACAAAAATAAAGCATAAGTATTCTGATAATTGTTGATTTAATTTTTTTTTATAAAAAAATTGCGACGTAGGTCATGTTTACTAATGGTGTCTAATCAGTCTCGTGTTTGTGACACGTGCCAGCATACGAATGTATTTTACGGTGAAATCCTCCTTGTAATCTACTGCGAACATCGATGAAGATAGAACAAGGAGATTTGTCATGCATTTTGCTTCGAATCGTCTCATATGATTGAGTGAAAATAGAATCATTTAGACATTAAAAGATCGTAACAGGCTAGCGTCTTATGAAGCCGTTGAAGAAAGACTACTTTTAGGTTTTCCGGCGTCATGAATTTTTGTAATAAAATCTTTTTGAAGTTATTTTAGTATTACCAAACGTCATTGTCGAACACAAATTGTACTCGATATAAATTTCGCGCAACATATCACTGAGACCAGCATATTTCCTGTGATTTACAACATTCCATTGCTCTTCTCACAAAGGTCATACATATTATCAAATAATTTCTATTCATAGTACATCATTCCTATCCTAGTACCTATATGTTACAAGAAATCTGCAAGTTTTCCTCGCATGGTTCTTTGTTTTCATTATACAAGCACGATGACAGCTTGGTTAACTGTTGTTAGTGGCGCTGTACTTTATTTCGCGAGTCGCACGTGCTCTCGACACCTGATGCATCGGTTTTTCTATGACATTTATGATGTAAATGCATCAAACGAGATTATAGTTTGCTGAAAAACCTGGTCATAGGATTTTTCCGAGTACTATTAAATATAGACTACAGTAATCATGGATTTGAGATAATGCTGATAGGATAACAGAACATCCAGCTGGTGCCACATATTATAAACTTATATACCTCTGAATAAATGAGCATAAATGGTAAAAACCGTTGAATAGCTATAAAAATATCATGAACGAGATGCCAGCGATGTGCTGAATTTTATCCAACGAAAAAAAATCGACTCATAATAGACAAAACAATATGGACGCAATTTTTTTGCTGATATATCACGATAAAGAATGTATAGACACTTCAAGTATGCTAATAAAAAAGTCCATACTGTTAATATTATATAATATCTATGACAACATGATCTGGAGACGAGTGTGCTTTGTATATTACTGGATCAACCTTCAGCGAAATAAAAGTAACACATACCCTCGAAGAAAAATTACAAAAAGCATTACTTCAAAGTAGTTTTGCATTATTGATCATTCTACACGGCCGTTTGTTGTTTTCATTCGTTCAGCGGACAAGTTTCTCGGTTCAAATACGGTGCTCCTCGAGTGCATTCAATATTAGTTCTAATCAATGAGAGTATATCAACCACTTAAATGCACGCAACGGCTTGCATTTTATTTTTTAGTCTATAATGCTTAGTCACGCAAAATCATTTTCTATATGAACTTTTTCTAGAGAGAATTTCTTGAATGTGATGGAAATAGAGATCGACACCGAACCATTTGTTTAACATTCCGTCGGAATTCGGGTGAAAAGAGCCATTTTACATAAAATTTATTCATGTATGTGCTCGCTTCCAACATAATAAACAGCGCGTTGAGGAATTTCCATAGTTCGGCTCGATGTTCAACATCTCTTCGGCATTGATAATTGAGATCATCACTTTCGAAGTCTTTCATTTTCAAATTGAACAATTGTAAGATTGTTATTGGTAAAACGGCAAAAAGCGTATAAATACTGACGAAGACAAGCAATAAAGAAGACGTTTGTTGCTTACGACGTATTCGAGAATCGTGTTTTTGTTGACAACGATTGCAGCAGATATATGAAGTGCATGTAAAAATCATTAAGCATGGGATAAGGCGACAGAGCAAATTGATGTACGGCCAAACGGAATAAAACCAAACGTGCGCATAATCATGTACTTGACAAGCTTGACCAAAGATAACAAATGCTTTTCCATAGTATTTCAACGAATATCGATAGTGAATAACGAAGAAAATCGCTGTTGTGTACGTTAAGAAGATTTTGATAAGCACTCGTTTGTTTGTTATTTTGGAATGTGTCCGTTGTGGATACATGATCATATGTACCCGATCGATATTCAATAGGGCGATTAGAATCAGCGAAATCAATGCTGTACTACCAACGAATGGATAGAAATAAGCGCAATTGAGGACTTTTCGTGGATCTGGCGCCAGATTCACTGCATCAAGCCAGTCCCAAAAGAAGAACATCAAATAGATAGTTTCGGAAATGGCTATGAATATGTAATATAAGCAGGTTGGATGGAATCGTTGTCGATCTAAATTGCACATGGTTAATATGATTAAGATGTGACCAGGTATGCCGAATATAGGGAATAGAAAGGCACCTATTTGCCAAACAAATACATCGATTCGGAAATTATCCATCAAACACATCGACGTGGTGTCACTAATGTTCGACATTTGGATTGTATATTCTATTAGTCAGTAGTCGAACTTCTAGAAAATATGAATAACTAAAAGTAATTATGTAAATGCGAAACTGCACTGATCAATCTGATGGAATTTCTTGTTGTGCTATCTAATAAACAATAATTTTCGAAGTATGAATATATCGACATTTAAATTTCCAAGCATTTCAATGATATGCGAAAGATGATGAGAATAAAAAAGCCTGATCTACTTTTGAAAGATTTCTCATCGTAGTTGTCAGTGCAAAGTTTGTCGTGCTTTCTATCACGATCCAATTATGGATGGATGCACCATGTTCAGTTTCGTTTGTTTCTTTCGAGAAATTAAACTACTTAATCATTTAGAATGATGTGCATATATCATTATGAGATTCTTCAGAATGCTTAAGTGCAGTTATTCCGTATGACTTCGTTTGTTTATTGAAACCTTGTACGAAATGAGTCGATTTTAATAGTATTCATTCAATACCAGATCTAATTTGAAAGCGAGCAGATATGTCGGCGTCAGACATTGTTTAGTGTGATCATATCGTTGTTCAACATAGAAAAGATCAATATTTGTCTTCGAAATCAGTATGTATGTAATACAATATGAAGTGAAAGATTAGTTATTGATTAATTCATATTTCAAATCGTCTGAATCTTTAGACACAAATGTTTATTGTACTTTTCTTCTTCCGTTTTCTTTTTCTCGTTACCGACATTGCATACTGATCTCCACGTTGAATCTTCATGTTTCTCTTCTATTGACAGGACGTTCGCTACCATAGAGAGTTCTTATTTTATGTTTATTTAGTATGTTCGTTCTTGATGTCTTTAAACTAACTGATTGAAATATCCTCCCTTCTTTTTTTTCTCTTCTTTCTTCTTTTTACCTCATCTTGGTTTGATTTTACCTCGGGCCGTTTTTTTTTCTTCTTCTTCTCCTTCTTTTCTTATTAGAAGTGTTGACTTGTGGTTTGAACGTCATTTAAACAATTCAACGAGGAAAAGAAGAGAGGAAAAAAAGACAAATTATGAATGAGACCGATGAATACTCAAACGTCCAACGACGTCTTTGCGCAGTTATAGCCAAATCCGAATGGACATCCTCTCGTATGCGCATGCAGAAAAGTGGTGAAGAATTACGAGAACGTCGCGCCAAGTCACATCGAACAGCAAATCAGTTTCTGCAAGAACTTCTAGAAAAACGCACTGACAGTGATTTAATCGATGATCATGGCGCTGTCGATCGTTACCATCACTTCGTTAAATCGAAATCTACTCTTCATGATGATAAAAGCACGACATTAGATGAATTTCATCGACGATTACGTGATCTGAATAATAACAACTACCACCAAAACAGCCCGATAAAAAAGTTGCCCGATATAAATTTCAGTTCAAAACAATCACATGATAGACGGTCAACAACAACAATTGAAATTCACCACGATGAAGACGATGATGACGAACGAGTATGTCAATATTATAAATCTCTTATCATTTAGCTGTTCATAAAACAACCTTTGATGCGAAAGAGTCTTTCTATTGAGACTACTCTCCAAATACAATTTTACTAAAAGGCTTCTGTAGGCTAAATGGCAATTCTTTTTCGAAGAAAGCAATCAAGTTAAAATCAACCTTGATTTGAATTATTAAATCTACACATAAGAGAAGACTCTCATTCATAAGTAATTAGGTGTGCTTTCTCTCTTCAGTTAGAACAATATTACGTAATCGGCAAAGATTGGTTTTGAGTAGCTTGTAAAACACTCGTTTACGAAGAGGATTATCTAACGACCATGTATCCTAATATGTTGAATTCACCCGAAGTCCTACCTATTTGCAAGTATTCGGATGGTTGAAGTATTATTTTTACTGTTCGAGATGTACATATCGATCGTTTTAAGATAATATTTATATTCTACCCAATCGTTCGATGTCAATACAAACAGAATACTTAGAAACGTTTCGAATCATTCTTTTAAAAATAGCTTTGTGTCGAATATAGAGATCTGAGATCTTGTTTTAGTCGAAACGTTCACGAATATTTCCATCGATATCTATCCTACCGGCGACGTCGACTCCTAATGATACAACGCATGAATTAACAACATCAAGTTTTCATGTCGATGAAATTCAGAACCTATCCTACGTTCAATCACCAAATACTTCGTTTATTCACAATTCAACTAATCTTATTGAGTCATCACTTAATGAGCATCATCATTCATCGTTGTTAGACAAATTCGAAGCATTGAATTATTCTTCGACATTGTCATCGGCTCATTTACAAATACCAACTGTATATATACCGAAAGCTCGTCGAGCAGATGGTACTGAACTCGTTCTTTCATCACCATCTTCATCGTCGCCATCGTCCTCGTCGCTTTCGAAAAGTCCAGTACTAACAAATATTTCATTATTCAATCATTCGTATCTTCCACGTTCATTAACAACACGGGGAAAGTCCAACGTAAATTCTACATTCAAACGTCAATTACCAGCTGTTCCATCATCGGATCAAAAGCCTGTCTTACAGGAACACATTTCGTCTGAGCAACTATACGATTTACTTGACAATCTAGATACTCGTTCATCGCAAGATACATTTACACATAAACTCGAACAAATAACTGTATCAACAAAAGTTCCAACCAATGAAGAATCTCACATCGATCATTCTTCAGTCGAAAATTCACCAGTAATAGATTACAACGAAAAAAACATTCTCTCGAATCTGTTCAATCACTGTCAAACGTCATCACAAGAAGAACAGTTCTATTCAACGTTTCAAATTAACATAGAAGACGTTAAAGATCTCACTCTCTATACAATGACACTAAGTACAGTGCAATTAAGTGCATCTATATTACTTCCATATTCGATACTTAATGGTCGACGACCTCTCTTAACATGTTCGAATCAAACATGTTTTAAAAAGATTTCGTCCAAACAACCGAAGAATACTTATCAAGTAACAGCGATCGAAAAATCGTTAAATGCAACGGAATTGCAACCGAATGATATTATATTAAAAGTAAGAGAAGAAACTGCTCACAGTTCGACCAAATTCTTTGTTTTTAGATTAATGACCAATCTGTTTGGGGTATGACTACCGATGAAATCAGTGAACTTTTGCGAACTTCGACTCAACGATATAATCCTTGTCCATTGACTTTTGCTCGACTTTGTCAACCATTTATTTAAATTTGAGTATTTTTCAAAATAAAATTCATACGAGACTGCATCACATGTGAATGACAGTTCGCTGAGAAAAAAAGACGCCTGCTGAAGTATGATGTAACACTCCGCATCTTATATAAGTTTTTATTACAACACAGTTTAGAGAAATATGAGAACTCGTTTGATATAACAAATGTTTTTCTAACTAAAATCAATCGGTCTGCTTGATTGAATGACTAAACGACCTTCGAATGTTCGTTTCAATACCTTTTCTGTTGAGAAATGAAAGTCTATCAATTACTTTATTCATCGGAATGATATGAAAACAAATTAAATAAGAAACAAAGTATATTCATTCGTATGATGAAAGGCGAATTTTCGTGTCGGTTTTGTTTTCTTCAAAGTTTAGATTTCGCGTTTTGTTTTATCGATGTCCAAACTGGATGAACCTGCAGTATTACAAGAGAAAGAAAAATTAGACTTATCAATGAGCTCCGAACGTTTTACTTTATAACGATTTGCTGGATTGAGACGGGCTCGTTCCATCAATGCCTCGTAAGCTTGACCATCGTAACGACCAAGGCATGAATCTAAACAATGTCGAAGTTGACGCGACTGAAAATGAGAGAAAAAGACTTACTCAGTTCATTGTCATGGAAATCGAATGCATCAACTAGCGCGATTAGGTTTGGTCGAAGTCGAGCATACATATCCGGTAAACCGTAGGTTTCTAGATGATAGATTTGATCAGGTGTGAGCAATTTTAGCTAGGTAACGAAAAGATCATTGAAATAAAGTCGAACGTTGATGATACGAGAAGGTTTACTCGAATGAAATCCGCTGCCGAGTTGCGTAAAGTATCGATCGCGAAAACATGGAAGAGTTGCTCGAAAACCACCGCGAGTTCTTTATGCTCGGAAGCCTTTCGTACACCATCGTAGAATGCTCGCAAAACAAATGTTTCAACATAAGCCTAAAACAATCGCGAACTATGATGAAAAATACGGACTGATGATCGTATACTTTTGCCACATGAACGAGTTCAATGGAGTTTTTAGAAAACACACTATACGGTGTCGATGATGATGATGATAGTTCACTCAGTCGAGTTGACATTGATTTCAACAATCTAAATGATGGAAGTATCAGAGTACAGATAAGTCATTCGAGTTAATACAACTTACAATTCTGATCGCGCCTCGAATAATCGGCAGTAATCGTCTAAATTGACAACAGTAGCTGGTGCTACCTTGTTTGAGTATAGGAAAGCAATCGATGAATCCGGATTAGTGTCCGTATTTTCATCCAATTGTTGTATCACTTTCAAAAGAAATCTATTCATTGATATTTGGTTATAAATACACACAAATGATCGTTCAATTCGATAGTACCTGGCTGTTTGTTGATACAACACAGCATTGTCACCTTCGTACGAACAACCAGCATCTAACATATTGTTTATACCTTTAATGCCGCTGGCTACTAGAAATCCATGGCCACCACAAGCTACACGACATATTTGAGACCATCGCTCACCATGTGTCGATGTATATGCTTTCAAACCAGACGAAATAGCATGAAGCTAGATAAACAGAACAGAAAAACTTTTATCCATAACCAACAAGCAACGAATACCTCGGGTAAGAGTTCAAATAGAATTGTATCACCATCGAGAATAGATGCACGGAAATGTTCGAGTTTTATAAACGAATAGAAGAATGCGTATGTTGCTGCAAGACATGGCACTAATTTTTCTTGCTGTAATGGATAGTCCAAAATGAGTGTTTCTTTGCTTCAATACAAAACATATAAATGAAAATTTCGGAAAGACAGATGCAAAATCGTGTGATTACCCATCGGGATTTTGTCCTTGACGTCGAACAGCTGAATATCGCATAGCAATCGTAACAGCGCGAGCAAGTAAGATCGAAAAGAATGCGCACAGATTGACACGTGTTGCTAACATTGCACCATAGAGCAAACGAGGATCACCCAAACGATGAAAAGTGCCTTGCTCATCGACCTATACAAAACACACGTCTTCTTTGGTGAAATAGCATGACGCTCATACATAGGCTAATTTCATCAACATTTGATTTCGTGGAATGCGTACGTTCGTTAAGCGAAGGTATCCATTATCGCCAACTTCATGTGCAAATCGTGTACTGATTTCGCCCACTTCCACTCCTACAGAAAAGGACAATAACCATTTCAATATTTCACACGCAATATTTCACCTGGTAATGGTTCGTGTGTATTCAGATCTCGAATTTGTACGAAAAACATCTGTAAACCACACGGATGACTTCGATCGGGTGTGTACAATTGCGCCATCAATAGAACATAATTTGTCGATCGACCTAGTGCACCAGGCCAGAACTTTGTCGCTGTTAATGTTGGTGTATTCAAGACAAATGTGTCTGTTTTACTATCGAAAACAGCTTCGGTTTCTAATCGTTGCACATTTGAACCATGGCCCAATTCCGTTTGAGCATAAGTACCGATAATTTGAAATGATCGAGCTAATGGTAAGAATTTCTCTTGCTGCTCATCACTGGCCATGTTTTCTAACGTATGCAAAAACATACTGGTGTGCAGACCAAAGATAAATCGACCATTGGTAAAAACGCTTAAGAACCAGCCAAGAAATTTTCGATCGGTTATATTCAGACGTTCAGCTTCCTTAATAGCAACAAAACTTTTACGTATAAGTAAGGCGTAGAATTCGTCAGCATCGAGATATTCCAATGGTAAATGCGTCTTATGAATTGGATGGGCATAGGCAAGGCGAGCTGATAACAAAAAATAGACGACTTGAGTGAAGAGAATGTGTTCACTGATAACTTACTCAGTTGACGGCGTTTGTTAATATTAAAGTAACTGTTTGGGCCGCCAAACATGAATTGCGTTAACAGTTCAATATCGAATGTTGCTGATCGACGTTCATGCAGCAGGTCAGGATTTTTGGTGTCATTTATTTGATAGTAAGGACCTTGGTCTTGATTCTCAACCATTTTGATATTTTTATCTAACAACGATAAAACAAAGGACAATAGAATTTGATTCATTTCGGTTTTCTTTTATATAACAGCTTTATCAGTTATCTTAGTTGTTTGATCGAACTTTTTATCAGGTTACTGAAAACAAACTGCATATGGGATGAGCAGTGCCAAAGATATTTAACTGAACAGAGCCTTGTTTTTCAAATGTCAGTTCTTTACTGGAATCATTCCTATTTTTTAGAAAAATTTATATACTAACGCTATGAAAGTCGTAGATTTACATCGATAGAAACGGAAAAAAATAGAATGAATTCAAACATTAATAATCTATAGTATTACATGCATAACACTACAGTTAATATATACAACAAAGAAACAAAACATTCAACGCGGCACTAGAAAATAACATCGTCTTCAATCCTGTTGTCATCCATATCACTCGCTTCATGGTCTACTGGCCACATGTTTTGTGCTAACGCATTCATTTGTTGAAGTTCCTCACGTAGACCGCTAATATAATCATCGATATAAATATCAAGATTTTGAAGATAGAGTATGCACATGATTAACTTGTTTATGAATCTAACGGTGTCTTTTACGCCACCACAACGCGATAGAGCATATCGCCATAATAATTCTGTATAAACATTCTGTGCTGCTAAGATCGATAACGGATCGGTATACAATCCACTAAACGTAGAATCATTGAGAACTCGACAATTATTACAGGATAATACGAGAACGATGAGAATGATTTTCAACAGTATAGGATCATGAATGTACTGTTCTAAGATTTTATTACGTTGTAAAAGACGTCGAGTTATGTCAATACCAAAAACATTCAACCACGTGGCAACTAAATTCTTGTGTGGTGATGGCTGCATCAGCGGTTCATTAATATTGATCATCACACCGAAGTGATATTTAACTAGGCTGACTTTGTCATCGATATTTATTCGCTCGAATTCAGGAATATGTTTGAAATAGTTGATAAAGGCTGGAAAAAACATCGAAAATTCATTGAGAAATTCGTGGATGGATGTGTGTTGAATAGATGGAAAGCATGAAAATTGAGGATTTTCGGCAGCTGTACATGTGCTTTCGTATGCATGGAATATATTCGATAAAATGACTTGATCACACGGCGAAAGACATTTGACAGGTTTGGGCGACATAGAAAGTAATACTGGAGATCTCATCTATCAATAGAAATGCAAATCAGAGTACATCTTTACCGTTTTGAAATCTAGATAAAAAGTAGAATAAACATTTTCCGTGCTGTCAACTAGAGATTACACGTCAGAAGTATTCAGTAGCTCGAACATCTTTTACATACCCATTTGGCACATTGTTGTTTTGGAATCTTTCCCCGCTTTAGTCGATTGATTTCCACTAGTTGATTACGAGCACCTCGTTCTTCGTCCGATAGAATCATTCCCTTGTCCATTCCCACTCGAAAGCATTTCGCCAGTCGACAGCAATTACACGATCGACGAAACTTGTACGATATTATACAATCACCGTCATTTTGGCAAACATATTGTTGGACCTTTCGAAAGCAGGGGAGCAATTACAAGCATAGACAAAAAAAACAATGTAAACATACACCGAGTTTTGTGGCATTTCGACGGAAGAAAGCTTTGCAAGGCATACACGTCGATACACCGAAATTTAATCCAATTGCTGCATCATCACAAACTAAACATCGACCATAGTCTTTGTTCGACATTTCATAGTACTAATGACAAAGTTTCACCCGATCAATCTAGAAACTATCACAGAATCATATAAAGACGAGATATGTGGCATGAAAATAGAATCTAATCAAAATTCGTCTTCATCACCACACGCGTGTTATAGAATAATTACGACAAGTTCTGTTCGCTGTATTATACATCTCATAGTCTGACCAGACTCAGTATTGACGCACATTTACCTGTGCTCTACAGTGCAGACGGCTGTCATAGGAAGAATCTCGAATATTCGCCTTGTGAATATTACATTCTCGTGACTTTGTAGTACAAATGAGAATATTTCTTTCGCGATAAGTTCTTTTATCTGACTTATTTTATGATTCTTTGTTTATATATCAACCTCATGAATTGGTATAATTATATGTTAGCAATGAGCATCATATCCCGATTATAATCTCAATGAACGCTAATTGTATATCTAAAACATTTGAAATGTTTGAAGAAACTGCTATTTTCATTACACAAGAAAATACTGAAAAAAAATAGAAAACTTTGACACTGGGTATTTTTTTCGACAATTTAGCGTAGAAATAGGAAACAGTGATGTTTATATATATATATGGGTGTGTCCACTAGAAGTTGCCACGTTTCTCCGGCAATTTAGTCCGAATTTAATAAAACTTTTAGGGTTTGTAGATCTTTGAGAGTTGATAACTTTAACGGTTCCGGTAGAGAAATATCAAAATATTTAACTTTACGAACTACAGATGATATCAATGGAACTGCAGGTGATTTTAAAACGATGGGATTACATTTTAGCGATAATGTAGATAAAAAATAAATAAGAAATACTAAGTTATCACGCATGGGATGTTTACTCTCCTCTATGTGAAAGTTAAGGAAACAACAAGGCAATGCTTGTTATAAGGCATGAGCAGGCCTACTAAACTGCCGATTCAGAATTTCTCATTCATTTCACTTTTGTTGAAAGCTCAGGAATCGTCTCAAAGTCATCGACGGAACCAAACGATGTTTTCGAAATTTAGAATACTATATTGGCTATTAGGTCCGATCCAGTTTTCATAGAAAAAAGATCACGTTTTCTCTGAAAGAAGATCACTGATCAGCGTCAAGAACTTAACAAACTCTGAAAGTTTTGTCAAAATCGGATGAGGTCGCCGGATGGACTGGCGTTTTCCGGTAGATATACCCATGTATATGTAGATCTATTAATGTGTTGAGTGTTTCACTATACAAAAATACTAAGACAACAGAAGGTATTTTAACAAAACAAAATATGATGTTTCATGATTGTAAATTAAACGCTAATGTACGTTCATACAAAGACTGCTAAAATTACTCAATCGCGATATTGAACAAACCAACCGGTCGATTGGTTGGAATTGACTGTTAATCACTTTCAGAACATTAAAGAGCACTATCGTCTATAATGTCCATATCTATGATTTCTTCAAATTCCGCCGAATTTGGCCACATATTCTTCACTATTGGATCCATCTGTTCAATTTCCCATCTAAAATCATTCATATAGTTGTCGATGTCCATATCCAAATTCTTCATGTACAAAACACACATGATTAATTTGTTAAAGAATTGAACTGCGTGCTTGTGACTTGCCGAGCGCGAAAGAATGTATCTCCATAGTATCTCGACATAAATATTTTGAGCAGAAAATATACCTAATGGGTCGTCACAAATCTGGTCTATATCAATGTAATCAAGATTACGGCCATTACTACTGGAGAGGACCAGGATAACAATAAGAAGTTTCAAAATCATCGGGTCATTTAAATATGCTTGAAGCAGTGCACTGGATTTTAGAAGACGCTGAGCAATTTCGATACCAAAAACATTTGTCCACGTTATAATTGCATTTTTCAAGGACATCAAACGCATCATCGGTCCACTCATATTGGCTATAATACCGAAATGATTCTTCAACAAACGTACTCTATCATCGATGGTAAATCTAGCAAATTCTGGTATATGATTCAGAAATTGAATACAGCTTCGAAATTCGAAGGAAATCTCGTTGCAATATTCATGTAGAGAGGTGTATTGGATGTCTGGAACGCGCTGTAATTGGACATTTTTTGCTACTGTACAATTGTTTTCATATGCGTCGAAGATGTTACCAAGAATAACCTGATCATTCGGACGAAGGCCATAGAGAGGATTCGTTGAGATGATCAGTAAAGGCGATGGTTGCATCTAGAATTAACATTTCTCTCTTTTCTTATCATAGTCGATCGAAATCTAAATCGACAAGCAGAAGTGTCTTTCCTCACTCCTATAAGACTTCTATGCACTCTCCTTGCTATTTATAGCATATCAAGTGTGTCTAAACAAACATCTTTTACATACCCATTTGGCACATTGTTGTTTTGGAATCTTTCCCCGCTTTAGTCGATTGATTTCCACTAGTTGATTACGAGCACCTCGTTCTTCGTCCGATAGAATCATTCCCTTGTCCATTCCCACTCGAAAGCATTTCGCCAATCGACAGCAATTACACGATCGACGAAACTTGTACGATATTATACAATCACCGTCATTTTGGCAAACATATTGTTGGACCTTTCGAAAGCAGGGGAGCAATTACAAGCATAGACAAAAAAATCAATGTAAACATACACCGAGTTTTGTGGCATTTCGACGGAAGAAAGCTTTGCAAGGCATACACGTCGGTACACCGAAATTTAATCCAATTGCTGCATCATCACAAACGAAACATCGACCATGATCTTTCTTGGACATTATTGGAATAAAAAATCTAGAGGGTACATGAGTTTGTAGGCAAACTTCTTCATTACGTAGTAATGATAATCAATTTATGCGTGAACATACGACATAAAACGGTAAATTTGCGTTACCGAAAATATGTCATTCACTTCATCTGAAAATAGAAAAAGAAAGTGGATTACGGTTCGAAATGTAATTCAAACAAAGTAGTAGGTTTATTTATGAAATAACCTTAGACAAGGAAGAGAAGCACAGAACATTCCAGGTCAAAACACTATTCTCGGATACTGTATTTAAAAAAGATCAAAATCCATCGACACTTATCTTATTCACGTATTTATTTTCGAAGCAAATACTTTTCATAAACAAAAAATATGTAACGGAGGCGTATGGTGAAGACATTTTCTAAGAAATACGTTAGAAGACTTCCGAAGGAAGTTGTTTTAAGTAGAAAAAGTAGCCAATCAAATAATACATGGAAAAAATGACTCTCATCCACCCACAGAGAAAAAGTCGTGTTTGACATATGCTATTAAAAATTATTTACTGGTAAACACTAAACGCGTTTGGTATTTGGCTGACATCAAACGGATAAGAACAGATTGAGGAGACGAAATGACAAAAAAAAATCTCAATACATTACCAAGGTAGATAATATGAAGTGTTGTACTAGACGTTCACCGTCGTTAGAAATGCAGCTACTTCATATCCTAATAAACATTCGTGTTTTTTGCACTTGGCCACATGCTTTTCATGAGTGGTTCCATTTGCTCGATCTCCTCGGTCATATTAGTGATATAACCATCGACCATCAAATGTACATTTAATAAATACAAGGCAAATTGAACCAATCTATTGAAATATCTTACTGCATCGGCTGTCGTTGATGAACGTGACATAATATATTTCCATAGAAGTTCAATATATACACTCTGAGCGGCAAATATCGATAGCGATGTGTCAGGATCGTAATCGAAAATGAGATCACACCGGTTGCGAAGGTTTCCACTTGAAAAGGCAGTCACAGTAAGGAAAAGTTTTAATATCACAGGATCATATGAAAATTCTTGTATTCGTTCAATGGATTGTAAAAGCCGGTTAGCTAAACTGATACCGAAAATGTTTATAAACGATACAGCTAAATTTGCTGATACACCAGGATGAATGATGGCTTCGTAAATATTGTTAACATTTCCGAAATGATTCCGTACCAAATAGATCTTGTCACGAAGACGCAGGGAATCAAATTCAGGTAAACGTTTGAAGTATTCGATTAAAACTTTGTGTGATTTCGAGTATTCATTTAAAAATGTACACAAGTTCGTATGCACAACGCATGGAAACTCAGGGTACTGCGATTGTCGGGGCGCAATACATGTCGACTCGAATGCATTGTAGATGTTTTGAATATTGGCTTGATCAGACGTGTGAATACGTAAATAATTTCGATGCGCCGAACGTTTTTCCGGTATAGCTACTGTCTAAAAAACAATACAAAACATGATTTGTGCGTTCAGATTGACTTACTTGCGCCTATATGTGACGACCGACACAGCAACGCAATTTATTTGACATATTAAAGTGCAACCCTTGTTTCGTTCTCTATTAGTCTATTCGCCGGGGAAAAAAAGCTACTCTCAAGATTTATGTTATGTTCTTAATATTGTATCTCGTCGTAATTATACCGACAGAAAAGAAAACAAAGACGAAGTATCACATGTAAAGAATGTTTTTCGTATATCTTAATGAAAGAAAAATGGCTCGAGCAGCGAACGGAGAAGAAAGGAAAAAAAAGGGTAGCTTATTCTTTTGTGTAGCATATGAGAGAACGCTTAGAGGAAAGTAGAACACCACTGAATGACGTAGATAAATGACTCATAGTCTAAAGAGCAACTACCATTATATAAATGCACTAAAAGAACACAGACGTGTAAGAAAACCTTGAGTTATTCCGAGAGAACATCAATTTTCGCGGCAATAAACGCATCGATTGCCTTTAATTACGAAGTACGAACATACCATATCTGATTTCTTTGGTGCTTGTGTTTTCTCTCGTTTTTGGCGATGTTGTGCAGCTCGTTCCTTTCGAAATTGCTTTTCAGCTTCCGAAAGAATTAATTCTTTTCTCATTCCAACATGGAAACATTTGGCTAATCGGCAGCAGTTGCATATCCGCCGATACACATGATTTATAGGACAATCACCATCATTTGGACATGTAAAATCGTAGTTCTAACGAAAACAAGTGGCGAAAACACTGAATCATTAAAAACAAATAATGATTTCGCTTACGCCAAGTTTAACTGCATTTCGTCTAAAGAACGCTTTACACGCCATGCAAGTTAACACACCGAAATTAAAACCAATTGATTTATCACCGCAAACGAGGCATGGACTATTGATTCGCGATACTGACGTAGCCATAATCGGCGTTTTATTGATTGTAAGAGAGAATATATCTTTTATCTGAAAAACGAGCCGATATCTGTAGCGGTTAAGATAAACATAAACGCAGACGTAAAATTTCAGGAGAAAACTATCATCGACGCCGAGTTTTCCTTCCTATTTACCGTTATTTCTCCCTGCGGTCAAATAAAAAAGTTCTCGAAATGATATAGAGTTAGTATCAGATACTCTCAATGGTAAATTATTTCACAGGCGCTTCTATGTTCTAATAGATTTTTATCAACTCCACTATCGGCGATTATTGAGATACAGAGAACGTGATGTATAGTTTGTTTTTTGGTAACTGCTGAACGACTGTTCTACATAATGTGTACGTTAAAATAGCGTAATTTATGCAGATAATATTGCCCAAGGAGAAGAAAATAAATCCTGAGTCGCATTCAGATTCTCATTGAATACTAACTTCCGTTGTAGATTTGTTGATGAGCGTATGCTTGACGAAGTCAACCAACAACATCTGATCAACAAATTGAATTCATTGAATCATTACTGCAGAAAGAGAAAACTAGTGAGTTTTCTCGGATTTAACTGTCTAACGAGAATCTGTTGAGACTACACGATCTGTTTTTATACCCTTGATGATATCACTGCAAATATAATTTCGAAGAAGTCAATCTTGTGTAAGCAGATTTTCGTTGCTCGGTACGGTAACGTGGATAATAATCATGATCTATTGAAAAGTGTTTACTGGTCGACGCAGTGGCTAATCTAAAATTCAAATAGAAACAACGTTTTTCTTATACAAAAGTGTATCGAATTGAAAGAACTTGTATTTAAGAGAAAAATACTTTTTATGAGAAGACGATGATAGTTCGATAGACGCATATCCGATGATGAGATTTCTTCTGTCGGCGTGTGATTCAAGCTGGATAGAATGTCTTCCACTAACTGTGAAGAAGTGAAGAATTTAACGAAATTATTTTCAGACTTGATCTGTACAAATTAAATGCGATACTCCATTTCTTACAGTAACATCTTATTACACAGTTACAAATCGACCTCGTATGGCCTAGAATTCGCCATGTTCTACAAAAGAAGATGCTGCTCAAGACTTTTCTCATAGTTCGTTAGTTTTTTTATTCGATGGCTGTCAACTAATTATTGCTAACTCTTTCTTCCATAGTCACTCTCAAGATAGAATGAGTATCAAAGTAAACTAGGCTGATATAGATGAAATCATCACATAAAAAACAGACTAAGTACAACATAGTCATCAACATTTTAAAATACATAAATTAATTGTATCATAAGACCAAAACATTACATCATAAATGAAAACAGACATGTTCTGCAGGGATATCTCAGGCTTTAATATATGTACAACAATTAAGCTAATCCATCGGTTAACATCTCAGTGAGAATCGGATCCTATGCATATTCATCTTCTGTTTTTGATGATGCAGTCATTGGTTCAACTCGATTCAGTTCCGAATAATGCATTGTGCTTCATTATTGTACATTGCCAAAGTTCATATCACTGGTATGTTCTGTTGCATATAAGCTGTCTGGTGACGGACATATGATACATTGTAACAGTGGTACGATGTTTTTTACGTTTCTCTCCGACTTCAACATAAATCGGTCCACACTGAGACAAGTTCGTTGTAGCCAAAGTACGTTCAATACGAATGAGTTGAAAAATTTGACAGTATATTCGGTGGAAGGCAATCTCGAGAGAAGATATCGCCAAAGCAGCTCAACATAGACGCTTTCACTGGCGAAGATAGCCAGAGTATCTTCATAGATCACGCTTGTATCGATGTTATAAGTGTATTTGTTCATACCAAGAGAGAAGCACCAGATAATCATGATGAGCTTGAGCAGGATGGGATCGTATGAATATTCACGTTCTCGCTCAAAAGAAATCCGGACCTCAAGAGCGCCGATTTCGCCGAATGCAGCTTGTAATGAAAATATGAAATTTTCATGACTCGATCGATTCAGTATGGACTCGTTCATGTGAAATAGCGGCCCAAAATTGGTTCGAACTAGACGTGCTCTGTCCATGATTGGTAATTTGTTGAACTCAGGAATCAATTTGAAAAAGTCGAATAGTACTCGAACTCGTCGTTCAGAGTCATTGAAAAACGTGTCTACAGTGGCATGTTTCAATACAGGTGCATTTGTAAATGGCTCGACACCCTTCTGCGAATAGGCTCGCTCGTAAATATTAAAAATATTCGTAAGGATCATTTGATCAAATGGAGACAATGCTTTGGGACCTTTTTCGGATGAATATGCATTGAGACTGAGTCGAATCTAAAATACAAAGAACTTATTAGGTTTCTCGTCGATGTGATAGCTTCTATGTGTCATATTCCAACAGAATAGAATTTCATGTAAATCTTCTATGGTAACAATCTACGTATGTAGCACATCTCCGGTTGTAAATAATTGAGTTAGTTTTATCCCAAGCTTACCTTTTCTGTATGTCGCATTAGTTTTCTCTCTTCTCGTTTTCTTCGATTTTGGTCCACTAAGTCTTTGCGTGCTTGCTTCTCGCTTTCTGATAATATGGAGGATTTTTGCATACCAACGCGAAAGCATTTCGCTAACCGGCAACAATTACACATTCGCCGCAGATCATGCGTCACTAGACAGTCTCCATTTTGATAGCAGATGAATTCAGTTTTCTAACAAATCACCAAGATGACGAATCAAATAGAAAGAATACCGATCAACTTACGCCTAGTTTAACTGCATTTCGTCTAAAGAATGCTTTACACGCCATGCACGTTAACACGCCGAAATTAATACCAATTGAATTAGCACCACAAACAGAACATGGTCCCAGTTGCCGAGATTTACTGGTTCCTGTACACGGATTTTCTGCCATTGTTGATGATTATTGTGGAGTCTAGAACTAATTATGAGAATATGTAGAACAATGTGGAACTGGTGACATGTACTTAGGCTTTTCGGGTTACATGAGTTCAGTTGACAATAGTGAGAAATGTACTGAAAAAAATCTCTCGCACGATCATGACTATAGAATGTTACTAGAATTCTAACAGATGCTTTTACAATAGTCGCGGGAATGAAACTCTTACGTTGAACTCTATTCAAAGAAAAAAGTCTTATATAACTTTTGCACCTGTCCTAAGATATAACCAACTGAATAAAGTCATTGATATTAACGATCTGAGAAAGTGCACTCATAATGTATCATTTCAAGATGAACAATTTGACGGAAAACACTAGCGAGTCTTAGCATATGTGCATTATTAAACAAGATTAGTTACAAATTCATTAAGTGACGTTTTCAGGCGAGCCACGTAAGCCTTTGTCGATATTCACCAACACGACAGCACGCATGGAAAGAATCGAGAATCATGTTTTATGTAGCAAAGAAAAGTTTTTTATAGCAAAATTCGAAAAATGCGCTCATCGACACTAATGCATACTCGTTCGCCTGACTGAAAATAAACAGCTGAAATGCGATGCTAAAACGATCCAATCTTTTCCATCTTAGATCAAAACGAGCTATTCGACTGAGACTTTCGATGTTTGTCGCATAGATCAATTAGACTTATGTAAACTTAAATTTGAAAAGTTTTCTTTCACATTTATAACTTCATAGCGCAGAGGAAAGAGCCCAGAATACGTTTCTGTACCAATTACAGAGCATACCAACGAAAGGTCGCAGATGTTTTCCCTATGTAAACACATACGATTACCCTTAGTCACATTCGTGCACAAATAATTGCGTAGTATTTTCGTCTCGCGAAAGAGAACTGTGCGAATGCATTTCATCCTTGGAAAAACGATAGGTTTGTTAAGAACTGTTATTACTACTTAAAATAACCGGAAAAGGCTAGCAGGCTCGGTTAATTACATTTACGACTAATTTGACAGTGACAAAAATTTGTATCTTTGAAGGTAATGATAACAAACAGGTACATACCAGATATAAAGCTGTCGAAAATTGAAATATCAATGATTCATCGGAACAGATATCTAGAAAAGTACAAAATATCTTCATTTATTTATCAAACGTATCCTAAACCAACTGCGAAGTAAGAATAATGAATAAAATTTTATCTGGATCATCGTAACACGTAGTAGTCAAGGAAAAAGTAGCTGTTTTTTTTTATATCAAAATAACGTTTTTCTATTGGCACCTGCTATTTTGCATTATACACTAGTTCGATATTCTATGAGCTGAGAGTGCTTTTATCAAGTTCAATACTCCAAATGCAATTATCTTATTGGTACTTGAAGAAAGTAACTACGTGCAATCTAAAGGGAATGTCGCTATGCGGTGTCACCAGGTACATATGGACTTTTAAATCGTATCAGTGCCATATATCTTCGAATATACCTTCGAAGCCACTAACAACAACGCTTGACTTTCTTGTTGTTCGAAAAAAAAATCAATTAGAAAGAATTCGTCTGCGTAGGCTAGAAAACAACAGCTGCTCGGTCAATGAGTACGAAACAAAATGAAAACCAATAGAATGCGTCGTGTACTTCAATGGTTTCCGTGATTCTGTCAAGAAAAGAAAGCACGGGCTATGTTTCTAACTGACTCTGCTGAGGTATTACAACTGCTAGATCAGGGCAAAGAATCGGTAAGTTATCGTTGTTTTCCTCTTCAGAATGTGAAGAGAAATGACACTGTTTGATGTAGTTAGGAGTAATAAAAATAGATTACCGAGTTAAAGAGACGGACTTTGTATATATTCTAAAGGAAAGAAGAAAATGAACCCAAAGAAGGAAAAGAAATCCTTCGGCAACTCGGATCGTCATTCTTTTCTATGTTAAAAAAAAGATATAGACTTTCTTCCCACGTTTTATTATAAAAAAAGAGAACGAAGTATGACACGACTTAAAGAAATAGGGGAAAGGAACGAGGATGTATAGCAAAAAAAGAGAAACCAGAAGAAGTCTGGTTCAATAAAATCAAACGGCAGGAATATGAAAAGTTGGTTTTCAGTTTTGTCATATTTCTCATAAAGAAAAGAGACAATGCACAAGTTGATGACGTCATAGAAGAGATATTGAAGAAAACAAAAAACATTTTCAGTCAGACAAGGAAAGAAAATAAGCGGTAGGAAACGACAAAGTTGAATACATTAAATCCGTGTGTTGCCATTGAGTAGGCAATAAAAGGAAAGCTAGTCAGTGTAGAAAGGAAATCAACGAGATGTTGTTGCGGAGAACACACACAAGCAGACATACACATTATTTGTAATTGCTCAATAGAAATCATACGTTTTATTTTGAAGAAAGAAATTCATCACCGGTTAGGTATTTTCTCAAATTTTCGTAAAATACAGGAAATCTTTTAGCTTTTCATTTCAAGGCGTTGTTCGGACTGCACTAGTCGGGCGCAGCATCGATGATGTCGACAACGCTTTTTGTTGTTGAAAGCTTTGAAACTGAGCAAGATTTAACGGTGTTGAGGATGTTTGAGATTGAATTTGTTGTTGACGTGATAATGTTTGGAAGATATTCAATGTGGCATACTGAAATGCAGCACGAGCCTTTTGTGTCCAATCACACAAGTCGTGAATTGCATACGAGACATGATCAAACGCTAAATACAAAAATATTCTTCAGTTGTCCAACAGTCATCATATCTAAACTCTGCGTGCTGAGGGAAAACTGAGAACAAGCACATGTTATCGTACTGCTTGTTGTTAACGTGACAGAGAATCTTTATGTCTGGGCGAAGGGTGCATGCCTCGTGAATAGAAGACTATAAGTGACATATTTTGCCTGGAAATGAACACGGAAGTCAAGGGATTCCCCTATAAAACTGTGAAAATCAACATAAGATGCTCTTCAAAAACATGAATATCTCATTACAACCCTGTCTCTTCTACTCAATGAATATTTCAATTATAAATTAATGAGCTAAGCATAAACTTTTAATGTTCATATATCACAACAGAATCAATCAAACCTTCTAACCAAAGGTTTTAGACGCAAAAAAGTCTTTTTGAATCTGAAATGTCAACCAGTATAGATCATTAAAACAACAAGAATACATAAGTCTTGGAAGCTGAGTCTTAAAAGAACAAGTTAGCGCTCATCATGCTTCAGAACTGTTAGTATGGGAAAAGTGTTCGAAGATACATTTAGGCACATAGACTTATCTCCTCTCACTTCGTAAAGAGGGACACAATGGCAATTTACCTGCTTGTAAGACTGAGTCTGTCATATAATACGACTGAGGATGTTCCGTGCTTAAGCGTAGCTTATTTTCCTCCTCTTGATGAATCATTTCGGCATTTGCAATTGACTCTTTCCATGATTTGAACACAAACATTAAATCTCGTAAGCGTAGTTCAGCTCTTGCTAGAGCTAATAATTCAAAAACGTGACTTGCCTGAAGAGAAAGATTATCTGACATGTTGGATTCTTTGTTAAAGAGCTTACCGTTATTTCAATCTTTTTGCATTTGAATATAAAATACTCAGAAACAATAAGAACACGGGAAGAACAAGAATTCGAACCATTTAGGTGCGTTGCAAGAGAATTGGGCGATAGAGAGTTGATATTGACATAGTTTTGTACCTAGATTTCAACGAAATATCGAAGTTTCAAAAGAGGTCAATGGCTCTTCATACCCATCGTTGTTCTTGTATAAGTGCATTCAGCTCATCAAAACCTTTGTAGCAGAGCTCATTCAGACTTTGCATTAATTCTTGGATATTTGCCGAATTCTTTCTTGACGAGAAGCTAACTTGTCGTTGGAGCATCGTTGGACGAATTTTATGTTGCGCCTGTCCGTTAGTATCGAATGATGAGAGTAATGTTCGTTGTTGCCATGGAGTTCCCGATGTGACTGGAGATGACGCAGTTGCCATCGAGGCAAGGAAATGAATATTATCATGAATGGCTTGTTGTTCTTTATCGAGATTTGAATTCGTTGGTAATGATACCGATGGCGAATGAAATATAGATAAAGGTTCATCGTTGAAGAGTTTATTAACACTTGATAATTGCTGTTGCTGTGTTAGTTGAATGAGTGCTTCATCAATTGATGACGATGTCGACGAAGCTGATGAAGTTGATGTGCGAGTTTTAATTGACGTTAGATAATTGTGTGAAGGAACTTTATTGATTGTTGGTTTCGTTGGAATGAAGTCTAAATGAAGTTTTTGAAAGAAATAATTCTCTCGTTTGAAGTATGTACCTGTGTGGCCATTAGTTAAAAATGAATGTGTTGGTGAAAAGATACGATTAGGTGTCATTTCTCCATCTGTTATTCTTTTATCATTTTCAATTGTTGTTATTGTTATAGGACTGTCTCTTGTACTATTTGTAAGAAGAGATGCAGATGAAAAATGATTATTATTATTATTATTATTATTGTTATTATTGTTCAATGAAAGACTGGTGGGTATGTGCGGCTTTGCAGCGGATTTTGTTGTTGTTGTTGATGATGATGATGCTGTCACAGATGACAGAGGTGTATTAGTAGAAAAAATCTGACTTGTTGGATTAAGAATTGAAGATGATGATGATGATGACGATGACGATGAGTAGGGATGAGTTAACATTGGAAAAAACATCGATTGTTCTTCGGATGTAAATGACGAATGAGATGATGACGATGAACGAACAGTTCCGCTATTATTAGCAACTGGTTGCTGTTGTTGTGTATCTAATGAGAATTGGATATTTTGAGATGATGAATGAAATGTGGAATTTGAAGAGAATTTCTCTGGGTTACTTACCGACGGCTGTCGATTGTAGTAACTGACTAAAATTGATTGTATCTGAAGAAGCGACTGGTGTTTGCATTCCAACATTACTAATTGACGATAATGTAGAATTGTTATTCGTTGTTTGTGAAAGAAGTAAGTCTGTTGTTGTCGATGGTGAATCGTGACGAAAATTCTCGAAACCAGGTGGAGGACCAATAGGTTGTTGTCGTTTATCAACAATCGATGGCGACGAACAACAAGTTAAATCAGTTAGTTGACTTAGGAAAACGTCATCGAGCGTATTATTGGGTGTTTCGTGATCGAGTGTGCTGCCCAATAAAGCATTCGATGTAGCTGATGGTGTAGTCGAAGTAATAGATGAAAGAAATAAAGCAGCAAAATCAGCATCACTTAAATTATTATTCGAGTTATTCACTGTTGTCATATCAGATGAGTTCATTTCTAATGTAAATGAAGAAAAATAATTTGATAATGAATCATCGACTGTGGACGGATATTGATGATCAGATGCAGATGATAATAGTAATAATGATGCACTATCAGTTACTAAAATCGTAAATCAAATTTGTTTATGTAAATCGAGCAAAGAATTTCTCAAGTCGTTGTGTGAGGTTTTAGATGATTTATAAAGTATTTAGGAACACGTTTACTTGCTCAAAGTGCCTGTCTACGAAATTTCAAGGTTTACCACTATTAGATTTCACCTTGAAGAGACTGCAAGTGTTATATTAAAGGAAAGAAACGAAAATCGCTAAGCTCACATGTGTGTATAGCTTCGAATGCGCGACGTCTGTCTCATTCAGTGGGGTTGGTGACGCGAAAATATTATTGACAAAAAGAATCTGATTAATCTAGAGAAAGGTAATGCGTCAGTGGGAAATTTATTTGAGATTATGTTCTATATTGTTCGATTATGATGAAATTCTTTACTTTCTATCGGTCACCGTATAATTCGTAAAAGAGTTTCTGTCGTCCTTTTTCCTCAATCAATTCATTCAAGTATAAACATATTCAAAAACAGAATCTGCCTCGAACAATTTTATTTGTTTTCATTAGTAAACTGAAAAAAAATTCAGTTTCTATGATAATCATAACAACCAATAGGAGTGGCAAAGTAAACAGCGCAGATTAGCGACATCTAGCGCGCGTCGTCTACTACTCTTACCATGATTTCCTGTTACAATTGCTGTCGAATTTTGTTCGCGTATGGGCATGAAATAATATTGATGTGTTTGATTACTGGAGAGACTAAACAAGAAAACAAGTGTAGAAATTTCTATTCTGCGTCATTGTGCCAAAGAAAACATTCGTCAATCAAACGAACACGCACGTGTATTATTATACAACAGAAATCGAGAGAAGGAAACGAGTTGGCATGCAAGCGGAAAATGTTAAGAGGGCGATTTCGTGTGATTTCTTGTTGTACCTTGGTTGTTTTTTGTAGGAAAGCTTGCCTTTGGATTGTTCACTTAATGAATGGTTGTATTTTTTGTCCAAGATCAAGTTGACCTCGTTATCACAGTGAGCGTCTTCGTTCAAACTAATAGAAAGTTAAATCGTTTTCGAACAGCCAAGTGATTCCTTTAGGAAAAGAAAAAGCAGAAAAACGAATTCAACTTTACATACTGTGGAGAGAATGAATTCGATGGACGATGTATCGTATTGCAGTTGTATGTCGAGTATTGAAAGTTCATTGGATCCGACAGTACGCGTCTATAAAATGAGAAACGAATAGAAGGAAAAAATTGATTTTCATTCGTGGAATATGACACCTACGTTGGTCACACTTATCTGTCCGTGTGCATGACAAATGTTTGAGTTATCAAGAAAAAGAAGTCAAACTAAAATGTTTACCGTCTTTTGTTTTTCTGCAATTGCTTATCTTATTTAATCATAAATAGACACATTTTGACAGCATCCATCGCATAAAAAGTCGTCTAGAAGGTGTTATTTAAATTGCTACAATGGAAATCGACACGGACGTAGCACTGGAAGGAGTGTATAATAATTAAGTAAACTAACTTATGACGTCGTTTGACTTGCCCCTTTTGATGTTTGTTTTTTTTTCTGTTTTGTTGTTGTTGTTCTTACGATTAAAAGTAATCTGGCGACTTCTGCTGCTCTCTATCTAAAGGATAAATCCAGGGCAGATGATGATAACGAGAGATTCGCTGAGCAGCGACAACAACGCACGACACAAAAGAGGATCGAATATAGAAAGTTGATGGCGCATCAACAAGCATCAAGCACAGTTCATAAGGAAAACAACACTCGTTGTCATATAGATGACGCTATTCGACGGTAGCATTCTTGCTATTTCCGTCGAGAGACGAAGTCTACACTTGACTTTTCCATCTGGGTATATCAATCAGATATTTATACGATTAATCACTACTCGATCCACGAGCAAATGCAGTTATTTGCCGATCCAGCAAGAACATGGTATTCTACAGTCTACGTAAATTTGTCAATGCTTGCATTATTTTCGCTGGCGTTTGTGCTCTTTAACTCATCTGTATACATTGTTGAACACAACTGTCATGAAGTCTATTTCCTCCATGTAATGACTATTCTAATATGGCTTTCTGAGTGTCAGTTGAAGCCGGCTGCCTTAAATCCGTGTCATGACCTTCCAATGTAATATCAAAATGCATTGTTCATGCAAGTGTAATCGAGTGCGGGCCAATAAACTCTTGACATAAATTCGTATTTTAACCTAGATCCCGTTCGTGTAAATAGCCTCCATAATATTCATCGCACTGTGGTTGACATGTCAGATGTCTGAAAAAGATATGTTGAGCTTGCAAGAAGCTTGATGTTAAAGAGGAATTTGAAAGGAATGATCAGTTGTCCATTGGTCTACTAACGTTCGCCGTAGAAGTTGTTCTCAATTAATTTCATCAAATCATCCTCTGCGTCGAACAGAGACGGTTGATTTGTTTTTGATGGATAGAACATTCTGTTCAATCGCTGATCAAAGTCATGCCGCTATTATTCTCTAATATGAATACATAAAGTTACATTTCGCTAACCAGAGTAGTTCTACGTTTTCCTTTATCTTTTACATTTCTTATCTTGTCTCACGCTAGACTTGCCGCATCATCATTAGAAATGAACAACTAATTACTTTGTAAAAGTCAAAAAGAAAAGATGCGAAATGGGAGTTTCGTTCAGAAGAATAGTAATAGTTCTCAAGAGGTCAATCTGTTCATCATCATCATGATCATCGGATGACGTAGTCGTTTATCGATCTGCGTGCTGTTTTCGATTCTAATCAAATTTTGTTCTCTACTTCGTCTCAATGGAATTGCATGACCATTATCTTCTTTGCAGAACATTGATCGACGATAAGTATATATCGCCGTTGGGTACTAATGAACTGAACATAACGGCAATGTTTATATTCCTGACGAGAATCTTGCTAATTGCGCAGCATGATTAGTTCATATGTGAATATCGATGACGAAAAGAACAATTTCGTTTTTATTGCATTTGAGAAATATGTGATTGTAAAAGACAAACATTCTGTTTCGTAAATCAAGTGCGAAAAGTTTTATTGATTGATACCTATGGTATGATGAATTAGTTATGTTGATAATGATTCATTTATTGTAAAAACAGTATGGTTATCTTCCTTAACAGAAGTCAATTCATTCATTGATTCGTATTGTTAAGCAGCATGATTAATCGACTTAATTTTAACTTATTCTCTCACTTGTGCTTGACTTTTCTTTGAAAGAGAGATATATGGTTTTGACACATCTGTTTCACCCTCTCTCATGGTTTTGTATTGGATTCATCCTTTATCTTATTTTGCTCTATTCATATAGACAATAGACGTGTCAAGTCTAATGAACTGTTGGATTTATTCTCATCGTTGTTGTCGATAGTTCATGTTCATTGAGGCGCATCAATTCTGTTGTGTTTAGGTGTCGCGAGAAGAAGATCAAACAAGAACAAAAAAAAGAGATAAATGCGATTTTGTCACTCGATCATTCGCGTGTGTACACTATTATGACTGATGCTAGTCCTAATGGTGTCGTGTTCAATTGCCTTCCGGTCAAAGTCAATTCTACAGATGGTGTCGTGTTGTGTAGAAATTTATCTTCGAAACTAAAAAAGAAAGTTTGACGAGAGATGAAAGAGAGAATAGATAGTGATGAAAAACACACGTCGATGTCCTGTCGAGAGAAACAAGCGAGCCTTAGTGTTCAAAGTGAAATTGAAACGTGGACATGTTTGATCTCATCAAACGAAGAATAGAAAGAGGATCTTGAAAGAATAGCTGAGTGTATAACTGTTCTCGAACCTGGCAGTGTATCCTTGATGATCAGCATAGTAGATACGAATGAGAAAAAAATCTAGAAAGAATGGTATGCTATCAAACGGCAGCATCGATTAACGGTCTCTTCTTCTTCTTCTTAATGATGATATTGTTGATATATTGAGATTACAAATCTGAGAAGATCGATGAAACACTGTCGAAGGAAGCAAAGCAGTTCTCAGATATATATTTGGGCAACTATTCGACACATGCGAAAATTTTGCTTTAAATTTATTTAAATAGACACGAAGTTTTTCTTCATACATGTTCATATTTCGATTAGTTTGCCCGCCCTTGTCATGTCTTTTACATTTTGATACACTGTCACTAATGAACTCAACCATAACGGTGTCCATATGGTGATGTTTACTTAGGTGATTCAATGAAGAAAAAAAAAGTAATGTCGTTATAAGGAGGAGAAGACGAAGAAGATGGTATGTCCTCGGGCAACAAGAAATAGATAGATCGATCGATAGATATTTGTGTTACTAGTGATGATCGTTTAGCGGGTATACATATGTAGAGAGCATGAGGCATGAAGTGTCCAACAGCTTGCATATTTAACGATCGATATCATTCTTCATGTTCTTATGCTGTCTCTGGAATTAAAATAATAGAGAGCTAGAGGCAAGATCTGTCGGTATTGTATTAAACGAAATGAGATCAAAAATCGAACGAAAGAAAGAATGAGAAACAAGATTTTGATATAAGTGAACAAACACAATATACAACATGCGCAGAAGAAAAAATTTTCTATAGAATAAGAAAAGTCAAAGAAAAAAAAATAAAAAAATAAGACAGAATTTTTTTTTCTTAAGGAATACTCGTCAAAACTAATCCCGATTTCAAAAGTACGGAGGATAAACACCAACATGATGCTGTTGACTTGATATATACGATGATTTGATTGGAGATGAAGAATTTGATGATGAGGATGACGATGACATACCTGTTGCTGTTCCTGTGGTGGTTGTGGCTGTCCCGATCGATGAGAGCATGGACGAGGAAAACAACGGATGAAGTGCGGCAGCAGCTGCATATGCTGCTTGTTGAGATTGATGATAAGCTGATGATGATGGTGAAGATGATGTGGATGCACCGTTAACTGCCATAGCTGCAGCGGCTGCTTGAGCATGATAACCATTTAATGCTGGTTCATTCTTCATTAAAAGTCCATAAGAGAATGGATCTTTATCTTTCATACTGCATGATGAACTACTGGCAAGTAAACTTCCATTACCACTGCGTTTCGTGTTTGGTTTGCGATTCCGTGTTTGAATGTTCTCTTTTTTCAGTGTTATTGGGCGATTAACCTATCAAATGAAAAGATCTCTTTAGAAACGAAGAGTGAAGAATAACAAACATTTTGTTTATCTATTAACGTCTAATTTTGTTATTACGTCAGATTAGAAAAACAGATACTTTTTGCAACACATACTCTCTCTCTCTCGTCCTCTCCCTTTACTAACGGTTCATCATTTTCAATTGAATATGATAATGAAGCTGATAATAATGATGATGATGATGTATGTGGACAATGTCTCGAATTGTATTCTTTGTCTCTAATCGAATTTGTCACGTATTTAATACAATGAATGAATTCAAACGCGTTTGTGCGATTGATCATGATAATTATGTATACGTTCATGGACATAGCACAACTCTATCCTTAAATCAGTTCATCATGTACTTTTGACACATTTTTAACTTTAAGAATTTCACCCGTAAAATCGACTTGCTCTTCTCGTCACTTACCTTATGCAATTTATAGTATAAGCCACATGCATTACAAACACTTTCTCCATGACCATTTCGTCGCCATAATGTCGTAGTACATGTATTGCAATTTGAACAATGAACACCTGTTTTCTTAACTGTTGACTAAAAAATAGAAGAAAAAAAGACAATGAATGACAGGGAAAATCTAGTTTCTTACTAAACGCCGTTTGGGTTTAATCAATGGCCGATTGTGTCCATTCATTTTATGATAAAGACCACAAGCATTGCATAGATAATTACCATTACCATCGCGTCTCCAAAGAGGTGTAGCTTTAGCTCCACAGTTCACACATTCGCGACCTTCAGCTAAAATGTAGAAGATAGTGATGATAATCAACTGTTCTGGATGACATATATAGAGTTAACAAACCTTGACTAGGTTTCTTTTTCGAATTTGAATTAGAAAGCTTTCCTGTTGAATCTGTTGGTGATTTCATAGTTGACCAAAACATTGACGGGTCTTTCAGAACGTGACCCCAGTTATGATGATGATGGTAGGCTGCTGCCGCAGCAGCTGCACTTGATGTTGGTGATGTTGTATTCTGGAAAAGATTCTGATGTGGATGATGCTGTGAATGGTAGATTTTATTATTGAGTAATTCTTGTTGTTGTTGTTGCTGCTGCTGCTGTTGCTGTTGCTGTTGTTGTTGTTTACTGGATGCATCGAGTAATGTATCATGTGGAAGATCTTTCGGTGGTGTTGGAGGGTAGTATGTCTGACCGAATGTTGCCACAGCCGCCGACGACGATGTTGCATTTGTTGATGATATGAAATTCGTATGAGCATGTGGCGGTTGGGGATGGGTAGACGAATAAGGAAACGTCGATGATGTTTGAGTTGGCCAATTACCGACTGTATATTTACTTGATTCCATCCAGGGAAGTGACGTAAACGCTGAAAAACGTAAAAAAATTCTTCTTTAGATTTTTATACAATTTCTAAACTTACGCGCTCCTCCATACGATCGATAGTAGTCTACACCTGTTGAATAACATTCAGAAGGATAATTATTCCAAGCATTACGGTGTGCATTATTGTTATTGTTATTCGTATTGTTGTTATTAGATGATGAAGATGACGATGTTGGCGATTCAAATGTATCCATGATATCTGCAAATTTCTATAAACAAATACACATAAGCATTTAGTTTAATTGTCTAATCGAGTAAAGAATGTAGGAGTAAAGATGAAACGGATTTAGCGCAATTTTTCATATAACCGCATATATCTATCTTATTTCTATTCTCGTCACTCGTATATCTTGTCTTCGATAGGATCTTTTGTTGAAACTACAAGTTACACGCGTCGACCGTTAGCACAGATAACAACAGCAGTTTTTCTTCGATGTATAAGTAAAACGAGAAACGAAGAGAAATATGGCGAAAGAGCAAGATTCTTTTGACAAGATATGCGTCTATCTAGATTTTTTTCTATTACCTATTCCTCTCTCTTTTCTAGCTTGACGTACAAGGCAATTTGTGTTTCGTTGTATATATGTATGAGTAGGTTTCCTTCTTTTTCTCTCTCTTACTTTCTACTGTAATGTAATGGCTAATCAGATAAATGCATTCATGCGAGAGACACATAGAGAGAGAGAGAGAAAGAGGGAGAGAAAAGAAGATGTTCGCGCTAGTCAAACGGACGCTATTGACTTTTCTCTTTTTTTTTCTCTTCTTCTTGTGTCCTATGTGCGTGTGAAGTGCTATATGATATTAGATTGGTTGACTGAGTGCAGATACATTTTTGTCCAATCGTAGAGAAGAGAGATGTTATCTGATTGGAAAAAAGAAAAGAAAAAAAACAACGATAATTATTCCGAGTGCTATTATTTCTTCACTGTATTCAATCAAGTGGATATTTGCAAAAAATGAATATTAATTAATATTCAATATTTCTAACAAGATCATTTTAATGTAGATAAGAATACGAAAAAAACGTATCTTTATTGATTCATCAAAGTCAACTATTCACAAAGCGGCATTTTCATGTCGCAAACTCATATTTATTCAAAAGCATTCAGTTCGATGAATGACGCGACAGTTCATAGTTATAAGACATTTCCTTTCTTGCACATATCTATCTGGAAGGCCACCAGCCGAGAGCATTTTTGCGAATGAATAGATCGATATTGAACAACAGAGAACATTTGCCAAACTAAAAATTCTTTTCGAAATGAATTTGCAGATCTAACGAAATTGGAAATTATTTCGTTGATATTCGATGTATTTTCTTTTTTGCTTGATGGCGACGTTAATGTTTATTTATCTACATATACGATCAATCATTCAATTAATCGAGAACGTAAAAAGGGAAGGAGAGACGAGTGTGACATACCATACAGGTAAACTATGAATATATCTACGTATATGTATAAATGAAATCATTTTTCGAGACGACGAATGAAAGTGCGAGTCCATTAGATGACAGTTAATCGACAGGCGAACGCAACTGTCACCCATGAACGAGTCCATAAATCCTACGCAATGATGATTCATTTGTCGTCAGAATGAAAAAAATCGCTTGTAGGAAAATTTCTCACTTCACATACAGAGATTTTCTCTTTCGTTTTCAACTTATTATTCACCATGAATTTTTCTTCTCATTCAATAAAATGATAATTAGATCATTTGCAAAAGAAAGAAAATCGCTTCTCACAGTACAAATGAAGCATAGAGGTATGCCCGAGGGTGGACGTTACCGACTCTAACACATTTTTCTTGTCTGTGTTGGACGCGTATTGATGGCGTACTAAAGAAATGAACTAAGGAATCGAAAGGCAGATAGATTGATACTTGTAGGTGTTGCATCCTTGCAGATAGATAGACACTTGGCGGAACAACAACAGCGACAACAAACCGTTCGCTCTTGCCAATTATATCTTCTTGTTATTCTACTTTGACGCAAACTGAACAGATAATAAACTGACACGATGCAAATGAAACATCTGTATTGATGAATAAAACAAATGTTTTTCTCTAGAAAAGACAACACAATTGTCCTTGAATCTCCTTTCCAGTTCATCTATTCCACGCTTTCATCGGTGAGATCGAACCAGAGACAAGTAAGCCATTTATACACTCTCCGATCATCTCTCATATGAATTAATCATCAAAACTGTTCATTTCTCTGACAAGATCCTCCCATCGATTTCTTAACTCCAAATGCATATTTGACATAAAGAGAGATCGATGAGTGTCTCTATCGCATTCGCTTGTAATTATGGTTAAACGAACGTGAAAGCATCGTTTTTTTTTTGTTGCCGACAAACATATCTCCTCCTCACCCTCCAACCAACAGCTGACTAACATTTATCAATCGACATTTCGATTCCTATCTCGATAGACTGACTGTCATGGAAACAGACTCGAGATACACATATACCGAAAAGAAGGAAACCCGCGGCGAGTACATTTCATAATAATAGAGTCTCGCTTTCATCAGATTCGTTTCAATGAATTTATCATCGACTCCGCCTATTGAAAATATAACCATTCGATGATAGTGATTAGACATGTGTATATACTCGAATGAATGATAATGTAGAGAGAAAGAAGAGATAATTATTTATTTAAAGTTCGACACAAATCATCAGACAATTATTTCTTCTTCTTTTTACTCTCTTTTCCACCCGATTTTTCCTTTTTACTATCTTTCTTGTGATGATCACCACCGCTAGAAGAAGACGACATACAATAAATAACTGACGTCGCAAGACAAATTTGATCGCCCTACGTACTCTTTTTCTTCTTTCTTATCTTTTTTTCTAGAAAATCAAACATCAAACACATTCTTTCGTAGATCGAATGATACACTTACGATTCATGTGTTTTCTCCTTTTTCTTCTTCTCTTCACTCTCCTTCGATTCAATATCTTTGGATGCTTTCGCTGCATGCGGCGGGTTCAATGTAGCCATAGGTTTAGCTGAATCGTCGAGAGATTTCCTCTCTTCAGTTGTTAAGTGATGATCGATTATTTGTGGTCTAATTGAACGAAAAAGCATAAAACAAAGGGAATTTCAGCAGAAAAGTACTTACGGTACTTTGATTTGTGGCGATGGAACTAAAACAGATCCTGATATAGAAGAGACAGCTCACCCGATACACGGAAAACATACCATATTCTGAATTTTGAAAAGGCTCCAGGTGACCGTTGGGAGCTGGTGACGATTTGTGAGACACAGTTATTGCTGTTGTTGATGATGGCTGTAAAGGATATCATTATATGGTTTGATTGATAAGTTTTCGACTTACTTGCGGTTCATTTTGCGTTGGTGGGTGCGATTTGCCTGTTTGATATTGATTACCTTTCTGCAATAACATGACAAGTTGTCCTTCAGTTAGACCTTGCGGTAATTGCGATGGTGAATAAATATGACGACGAACGTTAATTGCATTAGAACGATCAATAGGTATACTGCTTGGAAAGAATTGTCCTGATTGTGGAGCATCTCGAATGATTAGAACGAATTAACAAAAGAAAAATTCAGATCTTGCTCATTCTATTTACATGGCTGTCGATCTCTTTCGTTTCCGTAATAGTTAGGAAACGCTTGAGATAAATTATTAGTTGGATAGTTTTGTAATTGCCCGTCGTATGGATTTTGATACTGAGGACTATAATCATTGTATTGATTTAAAGGTCGATAATTATTATAGTGTGAAGGAATATTCTATAATTAAATGACACTTGTAGAGTGAAAAAAAAAACAACGACGACGGAAATCATACTCGTGGTGAATGTCCATAAGGCGTTAGACCATTTTTTATATCACGCATCATTGATATATCTTCATAATCAATTAAAACCATGTTATTATCTACTTGTTTGTCTGATATGCGATTTAGTGTGTTGGTCGGTACATAAACCTAAAACGATGTCATCGATTTGATCTGCCGTCAATATTATTGACATACTTCATAGACTGATAGTTCATCATCGCTGTGCTGCATGATATGGTAATCGTTTTGATATCTCACAGGTCGGGGATATTGATAATTATCAATAGTATCATCTCGATAGTATCTCGAACGATCTGTTCTTGATGAAGAAGCTCTTTCTTGCTGATAGCCTCTCCGGCGGTACATGCTTTCATATTCTCTCTCTTGTCTCGAATTGAGATATTCGTCATTTTTGAGATCGTAGTTTTGCTCATCATCTCGATCGTCCAAGTAACTTCTCGATTGTTGTTGAGATTTACTTTGAGTTTTATTGCATAATTCTCGCATGAGATTGTTTTCCAATCGACGAATTTCTGGTATTTCAACATCATCATGATCGCGATTGATACATAATAGAAAACAATTGTCCAGGTAACGATCACGATGATTCGGTGATCGAACAAGATCATTGGATGGTTGAGGCGAGAGACCTTGACGATCTCGAAAGACCATGGCAAAATGTCGGTTACAGAAGGCCAAAAAATAAAATTTGTATTACTACTATTCGATCGAATATTAAGCAAAACAAAGATAGGTAAAAGTTCGCGCGCGCGACTTCTGTGCAGATTTCAGTATAGTTTCTGGTTTTTGTCAAAACGGGCATTGGACATATTTGAGTACAGATCTGATGAGATTTCTATCCAGTCGAAAAAGATGTTGTACATATCGTCTACGACATTGTTATGACACGTGATAGAGCAGAAGTAATGCTGCGACGCTTGGATGTGTTCTGTTAATAACAGACACAAGAGTTGGAAAATTGGATAATTACTATCGGAGATTTTCATAGACAATTAAATCTTTCTCAACGGCTATTTTTAACAGAGCTTTTACAGTTGTAATTTGTCGGCGTATGTAATTATACGATTCGATTATCTAAAAACAACTCTTCAATAAAGTGAGACTGACAGTTTTTTTGTACCCGTAAGTGACTTTTCTCCTTCAAAACTGAGTTACTAGAACTATCTGTTTAGCATATGCGTGCTGTAACGTCTTGTTTAGTTTGTCATTTTTGACAAAGCCTTTATTGTCTGGAACACACATGCCTTTTCTGTTACAGTTTTCATTCCTATAGCATGTATCTGTGTGTGGGTAGTTTTCTGGTAGTAAAATGAGTGGGCGAGAATGCCAGAAAGATTAGAACAACGAACTGCTGACTAATCATTTAGTATTAATTGGATCCGCTCGTCGAGAAAGAACGAGAAAGTAAAAAGATCTTATTTATATAAATAGATCTATTCTTTCTCTACTATCTAGTTGTATTCACATAGCGAGCTTAATACAAAGTAGGAAACATGGCACAAAATTATCGATTGCTTGCTGTTAGCTGTATTGCTCTTTTTCTGATTTTGATTATTTCGAAATGTCATGCATCATATCCACTGTTTGGTGAACTACCAGGTAGATTTCGATTTGATCGAGCGTTTCATGCCAATCGGAGATCGTTTTAGTTCCTCAACGTCCTGCAAAGTTTGCGACGAAGAATGATGTAGATCGTTATGTTAATCGAGTAAGTCGACAGACATTTCTTGTGCTGAATTCATCATCATTGATTCGAATTTAGATGAAACAATATTATGAAACAATGAAGCATTTAAGATATTGGCGTCGATCTATCGATCAATCGGATGAAGAATATGACGACTCACTAGAAGGTATTTATTTGGAATATAAATAAAAGTGATATGCATTGTTCCGATTCTAGATCTCATTCAACAATACAAAAGTCTAAATAATAAACGCTAATTATCGTGTCAAATCACGACTTATCACAAGAAAACTTCTCTTTTTCATAAAAGTCTCCGTTGTGTGTATCTTACCATCCGTGGAAATCTATGTTTTCTTTTGTTTAATACATATTCCTAGTCATGATGATATTCTACACTCGCTACTGGTTATGCTGATACATGCATCGTCAGGCAAACAGTGTGACAAGTCATTTTCATTATTCCGTCTGCTAATTCTATTCAAAATATGCAGTTTACGAGAGTCATTCCATGCAAAACGAGAATATATGCAGGATAATGCTCTAGGACTGACTAACGTCAAGCTGTAGGTAATGCACTATTCAAATTCATTGAGTATTCATGAATGTTACCATATGGTGGCTGTTGCCGCTTGACAAAATTTTCCGTCAGGTTTACTCGTTACTATTTTGCACGCTTTGTTTAACATTCAAATCAACTTGTCATCGGTTGTGTAAAAAGTACGATGTCACTCTAAACTGATACACTCGTGTGCTGACAAAGACTTCATTGCTGTTTATTTAAAATAGGACTGGAAACCAAACTTCTATTTCCATTATTGGTGTTTCTCTTCGTTATATACGTTTGTTAAACTGATAAGATTTTGTTTACTTTGATCTCGAATGATTTCCCTTGCTCTGACATGTTGTCAATCCATTCCCAATACTCCAAATAGATCTATCAATCAATGTCAGAAGTACGTTCGGTGAAGATTTATGCACTCATGTCAACAGAATCAGCCGCTTATTTTCTCTCATTTGATTGAAAGATGAAATTTATCAATGTTGTCGTTTGAAAATAATCCTTTATATTTTGAAGAAACAAAGCAGTCCTGTACAAAGGAACGAACAAACAGAAAAAGAAAAACCACACGAAAGATGTATATTAAATCTATACTTAGAATACTAGATACATTATCTGATAATGGGCAACTCACAATCGAACACAGCATACATATACACACATGCACAAGACGTTGAAAATAAAATAGAGGCATCTTTTGTGGCTAATGAATAAAACAATCATATACTGTTGTCAACGAAGAAGAGAAAAAAAAAGGCAATGAAGAGATATCACATGAAAATAAACTAATCGTCGATTCGTCATCGGATGTAAATCACAGGATTTCTAAATCAGGCGTACATGAACTCTCTTCCGAAGTCATCGAAAGAGGATCAGGTGATGCCATTGGTGCACGACCTTCGCGTGATAATCGATGATATCCTGAAAGACAAAGAATGTCATTAATTAGAAAGTATAGAATTCAATTCGAATTGCTCTCTTCTATCATGCATTTCTTTCCTCGTATTTTGGTAAAAACTTACATCTTGTCGAGAATTACGAAGAACACAATATCGATGAACGACGGTAAAATACTGAAGGTATATGGAAGAATGTGCATATATGTGTGAACATGTGTAAACATTTAATGATATATAGTGCAACATGTATGATATGTGTATGTGTAAACAAGATAGGGTTACAATATAGTTTCCAATATAGCCACTTCACCTGTACCCGTCGTTGACGTCGACGTTGGGGTTAGATTTATTGCTGCTGATGCTGTTGTTGCTAGTGCTGGTGCCGATGTTAGTGGCGGTGGTGTTGCTGCTGCTGGTATCGTAGTAGTATTAGTGGCGGTAGCAGCAGCTGGTGATGGAGCATGTTGATGCATAGTCTGCAATATAGATGAATGTATTTGTTGTAAACTTTGTCTGACCATTCGTGCTGTGGGACTATTCGAATGATTATTTGTTCGTGTTCCTGGTGATTCGATAGCTATAATCGTTGCAGGTGCTGACGTTCTATTATCAGTATCCGTGTTTGAGAAGATTTGGTTTGAATTCGAACATATTGGTTGAGATTTGATGTGACTCGATGATGGTGATTTCGGTGTCAATGTTAATGTAGGTGATGATGACATCGGACGAGGTGAATCAACTCTTCCATGTGGTAGACAGGTTTCTTCGATTAAACTTGTCAAAATAGTCGAATCAATCAGCTTTTCGATGGTTGATGTGTGTGACAATGAATTCGGCGGATCATTGGATGAATCGCTTCGTGGTTTGATCGCTGTAATAGCACGTTTGAACTGTGTTGCTAGTTTATGCTTCGGATTCGAAAGTATCGATGAACTCGATTCATGTTGTTCATGATGGTCAGATCTCATTCGATCTTTCGGTACCAGAGGGTTCGCATCTCGAATAGCTGTTGACACGTTGAACATATTTTTGTTGATAGTCTTTTCTAGATTCATTTTGCCCCGTTTTCGACCCACTCGAGCTGCTATGGAAGAAAAAAATAAATAAATAAATTCGAAAGGTCTCTTGAAAATATCTGAATAAAAAGAGAGGATGCATTTCAAACGCATGCAATCACAGCAAAATATGCAAAACAAAACCGCTTTATTATTTCTCACATCTTGTTAATGCCTCAACTGGTTCAAATTTGCCTGTGTCTAAGTTTACCAATGATGTTTCAATAGTCGAATGAAAACAATCGAATAATCAGTTCAACAAACCTGGATTTTTCTTCAATGATTGCACTTTGAACCCATTGATGCTCAAGATTTCCAGTAGTTCAAATCTAAAATAAAGATTCATTGGTCAGAATGAAGAAAACACGCGGGATTCTTACCGGAATGCGGAAACATCTTGTTTGATTTCATTTAGATCGTCTTCTGTCACACCTTCCGTTTGATCTTTCTGTTGACGTTTCATTATGTACCGTTTAACTAATTCACGTATGACTGTTTGATATTTAACTTCTCGTTCGTTGATTTTCAGAAGAATTTTCTAGAAGAATATCATCGTTATTTTGCTTTACAAACTTCACGAGAACTCTTATACTTTAATGCTTTGCCATCGGTTCCTTAGATGCGTTTTTGAACAACCGCATACCCGACGATACAAGTATCGACAAGCATAACAAATGGATTTTGGACTTGGAACAATATTGAACGGCGGCGGCAAGGTTCCACCGTCTTCAAAATAACTTGTCCAAAGTTTTGCCCTATAATCAAAGAAGAAGTCAAGGTCTATTTAAAAAAACTATTCGGATTCTTACCTCGCAAATTTCCATTCGGTTTCTGTTGAGTTCTAAATAGACATTAAAAAAAAACATTTTGAGATGGTCGTATTACAAGTATTTGCTTACAGCTATGTACTGATACGAGTTGCTCATCATAGCAATAAGCATGTTAAGAAGAACGATAATCATAATTGATGAGTAAACACCGTACATCAGTAAGCCAATAAACATCGTAAATGTGTGTTTTTTATATATTTGAAACGCTTGCAGATCGATCAAACCAAACGTACCCCAGAAAAGTGTTTGCAAGGACTCGAAGAGACTGTGGAAGGAAAAGACAAATGTTGACTAGAAACAAAAATCACGTAACGTTCGTACTTAGAAAAATGTTTGTGTATATCTTTAGCACAAATATCATCAGAACCTGCGTCATCTTTTTCGCATTCGCTCTTTTTCATCCGTGCGTAATACCAGAATAATTGATTGAGACCGCAGGCAAAAGCAAATGCTACCAACATGATTAAGACACTGAACTTCAATATGTCGTGTACCATTCGGCCTAGGGAGATTTGCAATGGTCCTAAATGCGGATTGATCGTGAAGATGTAGACAAGTTTAAGTGAACTGAAGATATTTGCTGCGGCAAAGATTCCTTCAGATATTAGGGTGGGATCCCATGCGTTCCAATCAACTCGCCGAACATTGTGACCAGTTGAGATTCCAATAGACTCGGATGTGAGATTATGACGGACATGAGAGGAATGAGCACCTGCCGTTGTATTCGTTCCGAGAGGTACTGTTAGTTTTCGTTGTAATTCATTCTCTTCTCGATTTATCTAAATAAAGCGAAAAGAAAATTCTTTCCATCAGATGATACTTCATCTTAATTTGATTAGATTATCATTTCTTATCAAAAGATTCTCTTTCTTCTTTGCTCCTTGCGGCATTCCTATTTCGTTCGAGCTTACTTTAATAAATGCCATGACACGAAGAGCGATCGTTGCAACATAAAGACAATTTGTGATCCAATCAAGTAAATTCCACGTATCCGCCTAAAATAAATCTTCGATCAAATTATTCACTATTCATTTCGTCGTTTTCTACCATATATTGATGTAAACCTTCTTGATATAACTGTTTTATTTCCGCCCAGATGAATCCAGCTACGTAGAGCATAATCTACAACGACGAAAACAGTGTATTGTACAGGAGAAACAAAATAAACATCCTTGTAATTGACTTACTGCTAATTCCACAGGATTGGGTGGTGGACCACGTCTTTCATTAATTTCAACTTCAGTACCTGATAGTAACTTTCCGAACTCAATTCGAAGAGAAACAACAAACAGTAAAACTAGATATAAAGAGGAAAAGTTGTGTTGTTTAGCAGAAAACGAATGTTCATACTTAGGAAGAAAATATAGGAAACCGAATGACAGATGAACTTTATGAATGGCTGTCGCATGATTCGACCGATACTACTTCGTGGCATTATTAGATAAGCGATAGACAAGATAGGAAAAAGTAAACCAACAAAAGCTGTGATGAGAATTTTAATCACCGAATGACGACGTCGAAAGCCTGGCAGACCTTCGTACCACAGAGAGGCAAGCAATTGTTGACAATGTGAATGTGAAACAAACTTGAAAAGAAAAACAAACGTTAGTTATCTGAGAGTTGGCCTATATGTATCTGACGTACCTTCTTCTGTTTATAACGTATAGCTAATTTTAGTCTGGCTAACGTCATTTTCTCGGTTGTTTCAGATAGCACCGGTGGATTTTCTGCATCGTAATTTAAGATAATCTCCAGTTCCTTCGATGAACGTGTTTCAGCTAGTAGTGCTGCACTATAATCTTGACATTGCTGAGCTAATTGTTCGTACTCTTGTTTGAATTCGTTTTCAATTCGTGATAATCGTTTCAGTTCGCGATTTAAATCAAAAGCTGTCATGATTGGATCGCGACTTGATAGGGAGATGTAGCACGGTGATGACAAGGCTTTGTATGCGTTGATACGTGATCGGGAATGTCTTAAACTGTCTTCTTTATTGTAGACAAGGCACTTTTCGCAATCACAACGAACATCGTGAGGTTCAGTTACTTTTTCACCTAGAAAAACGAAATAGATAGTCAAATGAAAGCGTCGCTCTGTATCAGTAAGATTGAGATTGCAAGAAAAATCATTTCTCTACCTCTTTCCAGCAAAATCTTGATAATTTCATAATTGTCTCGATGTGCAGCCAAGATAATCGGTGTAATATCAGGTGTATATGAGCGAGATGTACTCAAATTAAGTTGATCATTCACCTAAAAATAGTCATCGAAAGGTCAATAGAAATCCGGATAGGATCATCTTTACAGAAATTTGCCTATCTATTTTTCAAGTCTTCACGCACACACAAAATATAAACAATCAATCTTTATTCACAGAGTTTACTGAAGAATTATCTACGTATACATAGTGAGTGCTAACTAGAAGCTTCTTTTCTTTCTCAGATTGATTTATCAACAAGAATATAATCATGTTGGTTTCGCTCGCGTGAAATGAACATTTCCAAGATCAACTGGTTATCCGCTACTGATTTGTTGATGTTCATCGTGGAAAATCTCTCGTTGGAATCTTATGTGAATGACAGCCAAAAAGAACAACAAATATTAGAAGAACATCGGTGATTCGTGGAAATATAAAAGTGTATGTTTGTGCGAAAAAAAAGATGAGCAAGTGCAGAATGTGTGTGCATGTGTTTTTATGTGCAATAGCAGTCACAACGGGAATTATCCAATAAGTCAATCCAGTCATGCACGCCAAGAGCGAAGAAGAGAAAAAAAATCGAAGGAAATTGAAGAAGTAAAGAAGACGAAAATGAAAATCGGTCGTTTTCTTATGCGATCGTAACGCCTACCGATTGCTGATCCTTTCTCCGTACTGCTTGTAGGAGAAAGGCCCATTTAGATTTGGAATTCTAAATACAAAAATAACAAGTCGACGAAGAAGAAGAGAGAGAAAAGAGGTCACACAGAGATACGTATAAGGCAGGACATGTAAGCACCGATGGATAAATAGATATATGATAAAATAATAATCATAATAATAGATAGAAAAAACAGACTGTCATGCTTTAAATATAGATATAGATATATGTATATATTTTGTGCATGAACTGTTCTCTAAACTAGAATATACAGTTGTCGATAACAGTAAGCAAATGTCTATCTTTTCATGTTTTGTTTTCTCGAAGAAGTAAATAGCCTAGAAAGAATTTGCTTAAACAGGGATAAGAAAGAGGCAGGTAATCATGATGTAGGTTCACATAATTTTTCCGGATGATACTCATCAGTGTGAACAAACCTCCTGGTCAGATGTATCAGCAACATTAACAGTCGCGGTTATAATCTTTTCATTTCCACTAACTGTATGTTTTGCCGATAGGTTTGGTTTCGATGTATGGAAGAAAGACCATGCCGATTTCGACTAGTTTAGCGATACGAAGTACTTTATTTACGATATGTACGCAAAGATATTGATGTGATAAAGATCAATGTTCGAATGGAATTCGCCGCTCGCGCTTACCTTTTGCGAAACATCTGGTGTTCCTTGTGGTGTTTGCTCTTCATTCTTTTTGTCCCTTTCCAGAGCGACTTGGGCAAACGAGAATAATTGATTTGATTTATCATTTATGGCAATATTATTTGGACACTATATCAAGACAAAGAATAAATAAACAAAACCGACATATACATAGGCAGAAATCAGAAATCGGATTCTTTTATGTTATCTTCTTGTGATTTAATAGGTAGAGATGTAGTCTCAAAGGATATCCTTGACTTTTTCCTCTCCGGCCTTGACAGGCGGAAGAACAAGAAGAGGGATACCTGCGTAGATGATTTTAATAATCTAACAATAATAAAAAGTCTCTTTTTCTTATGTAATTAAGAATTCTAATTCAATGACAGACTACTTTCAAGATTGATATGCTTCTGTCGTCTTGCATTCCAAACGCTTTTGTCCTCTCTTTCTCTCTCCTAATGAACTCATCTATTGTGAAATAACTTGTTGATAATGTCTTTCAATGTTCGCTACATATTAGAAGTAAATTAAATTGTGATAAGTCTATTTTGCATTTTGTTATCGGAGTTGTTTTCTTTTTATCAGTGGAAAACATCTGACAGATTGGATAGACAAGCGCAACTGACACATATTCTGTCAACAGGATGACGAGACTTACTTTACTTTTCTCTTCAGCAGTATTATTCGTCATTGGTTTCGGTTGTTGCTGCCGAAGATCTTCATGATGGAGAAGAAGTTCTACGGCTATTGAAACACAAGCAAGTAAATAGAGAAGTTCGCCTTCGATGCAGTTCTTCTTTACCTTCAACAAATTCTTCATCGATAGCATGAAGTAATGCTTCACCTGTATCAACATTATAATTCAACAGTAGTTCAATCATTTCAATGTTCTCATATTCGATAGCTAATCAAGTAAAACAAAGAAAGAAAGATTAGAAACGTGTTTTTGTTATTTTCTACGATAATAACCTATTAAAAGTGCACTTCGACCTAATGGATCTAGACAATTGATATTGATCGGCGTTATTGGTGTGTCAGCACTGACTGATGTTGATGGTGTCGAAGAACTCATGTCGAGATACCTTCGAGTTGTGGCCATATCTCCTCCTAGAACAACAGATGCATACGCATAATTAATAGCTCTTGTTTATTCGTAGTATTTGAGGCAAATTCTTTCATCAGCTGTTAATAAAAACGTCGTCAGCTGTAATTCATCGTCTTTTGCGCTAGTTTTTTCATCATTTCTTTTTTTTTTGTTTTAAACAAAATAATTATCTAGTAGCTTGCTGTCTCATCGACATGGCTTTTCCGGATGGATCTTTTTTATCTCTGAAACTGTCGTTCTAATAGGATTTCCATGAATAATATTTCCTTCCCTCAAGGCATTTCCGAACTTCGATAGTATAAATAAAGACCAAAAATAAGTATTAGATTTGAGAAGAGCTTAAAAACGACAATCTAATCCAATTCGATTACACTTCTAACTAGATTTTCTCGTTTTTATTCATAAAAAGAAATTCTCTTCAATTTCATTTCCGATCACATATATATATATAGAGAGAGGGAGATAGATAGATGGATTCTTCATTGGCTTTCTTTAGAAAAAAATTCTCATTATTGTCCGGTTGAAAAAAAAACAAAAACATTCAGTGAATATTATCACATTCTTCCTGTCTTAGTTAATCTTGATTTGATGTGTGTCAAAAAGAGAATACTTTAGAACTTTTCCTCATCCCATTCACGCATCTGTCTGTATAGGATAAAAATAGATAAAAGCAAGAAAAGAGAGAGAGAGAAATAAAAGAATATAGACTTGTCTTTCCTTGTTACTGATTAATAATGAATCGTTGCTTGGCTTTTTTTTCTTGAAAAGAAGAGCTCCTCCGAAGAAAAATTTTGCTTGTTTTCCCTTTATACTAAACAAATATCTAATTATGAATAGATGGCTAAGCTGCTAGTCAGCGCTTTCAAATGAAATCAACTTTCTTTTGCTTACGTTCAACGGCGACAAGATACTTTTTTTCATCCTGTGTCAATTCGGGATCTCGCCTTAATTGCGCCATTTGTTGTGCATATGTTTGCGATGTTAACGAAGCAGAATTCGCAAAATCAGTAATTGACTCATTAGATGAACGTCCCACTAACTTTTCTGCTTTATGGTAATCTTTCATAAGCCGTTGGATCGCTCGCGACATTTTGAATAATATTCAATAATAATAATACGAAGAAGAAGAATAACAAGGAGTTTTTAAAAAAATAGATAATAGCCACACAGACACGACATATAAACTAGACGAATATATGTATACACATGGATGCTAAAATGATTGAAAAAATGTCGACATAGTTATTGTTATATTCACTTTATTATATTTTACTATGAATAGAATAGGAACAATGGAAGAAGGAGAGGGAAAAAAATGGAGGAAACATGCCAAGAAAACTTATTTATATGAAGCTGAATAAAAGTTGTGAAAGAAGAGTGGTATTAGTCAAGATTCTCTCCTCCTCACATCAGACAGCGTGTCTTATTTGCAAGCGCGTCTCAGACGAACGAGCGAAACTCAACGATAGGAACGTATTAAATAATAGCTACATTTGATTTGCTTTCAGTCCTCGTCGTCCTATTATCATCAACGCGTGTAGTCGAAAGATGCTAACAACTCAGCGACTTTCCTCATGCTTACTCTCAAGCCTTCGCATATACACAATGCATATCTTGCGTTTCATCGTTCTCCTGAAATTCTTCATGTGGCTACGTTCGGCTTCTCTGTTTCTCGCTCTTTCCCTGCTGTTCCCACAGGCGTTGACACTAACTAGAAAGCAAGTGCTATCGATATCGCTTGGATGCTTAGATTTTATGTTCCTCTCCATCTTCTTTGATCGATCTCATCCTATCATTCGATGATGATGATGATGAGAAGCGTAAATCGTTCGCAAGATTTTTTTTTTCTTCATCTTATTATATCGTGTGAGTCTTCTCGGCTTTAGTGTAATGATTAGGTGTCGGCATCCAACGAAAGATCTAGTAAAGGACGTCGCACCAGACACATATACAAAAAAAAGGCAATCGTAGTCATTATTCTGATCCTTCGTTGTGTTCGTCTTGCTCTTCTCGTGTAACCTTTATACTTTTCAGCGTGATGTCAACTATTCGTCAGTATACAGGTAGTTATTTCGAGGGAAAAGGAGAAGATAAAGAACTACAGAAAAAAAGGTAAGAAAGAAGAAAAAAGCGGAAATTGTCATCATTCTCACGGTTGCACACAGGGGAATATTCTTAATGGTGATGAGAGATTTTATGTGACAACGACGAACTAAACAAGAGAGAATAAAAAAGAATAAATAAAATAGAGTACATAATCAAGAAATATATGTAAATACGAAGATCAAGGGACGAACAATAGACTTGTTAATGATAGCGTGTAATTTTCTTCTTCATTGACTATAATATCCTAAACAAAGTGATTGCGTCGTTCTTTATCGTTCTGTATGTCTAACTATTTTCTTGCTAAGGCCAATTGGCAATGGTGGTTGAGGAAAAATGTATGTCGAGTAAATATCAACAGTTGTCGCATAGCTGAAATGAGAACAACATGATTAAAATATCGAATCAAACTAGCTGGTTAGATCTGATTTCATCGAGATCCGATGAAGATGAAATCATCCAAGTCGTAGACAATTGATTACTTAACTAATCATATCTTTATCGGTGAGAGTCGATGTTTATTTCAGATGTCTCGGTCAAAGAACTTCTGCTCGTTTTCTGTGCTATTTTTTCTTGCTGAATAATATGACTTGTTTGCATTCGCGTAACAGACAGATATATAGTAAGCTACTCGCGCATCCAACGAGATCGAATCTGCATCTCGTTATTAATTAGAGAGATAGAGGGGAAAAAGAAAAAAAACATCAGCAACGAACGATTGCTTGATCAATATGCTACACAATCTTTATACTTCTCATTTAGTTTTGCTTCGTTCTTGTCTAGATTTCAATCAAGCATATAATATTATCGAACGTTGCATGGAAAAGATCGATCAATTCTATTTTTCTCAATCCGTCATTGAGATAGAGAAAAAGATTGTTATTTAACGCAAAAAATAATATTCAATCATTAGAATTCAGATGGATCGATGGATGAATGAGTGATCGACTGAAGAAAAAGAGCGAGATAGAGAAAGAGAGAGTCAACCAGACACACGCATTTACAAAAATCACACGCAGAGATTGAACTCTCACGTTGCAAAGTGATATAATATCCTAAAAAGCTCATCTCTAATGAATAAATAAGAATGGATAAAAAACCAGTATTATTTCTTCAATAGTCGTCGTCGTTGTTGTTGTCATCGTTGTCGTTCGCTTTACTAATGTGATGCTTGCACAACGAACAAATCGTAGAATGAGAACGATGAAAAGAAGAAGAAGAAGAAGAAGAAGAAGAAAACAGACACGAGAAAATACTATGAAGGAGTGTGTAGTTCTTTTTACTATATGCATTATGAGAGCATAACTTCTTGAGACAACTCGTTTGTGAGAATCGGCTCCATTGTGAAATTTCTAATCATTGAACTATACATGAAAATTTGCTACTGACGATATTTTAATCGGTACCGTTCAATAAAAAGGAATAGAAAAGAAAGAAAACAAATACAGCTGATGGCGCCGGACGACCATACCGTTTTCTACCCGGAGTCACCTTGACGAACTATCGAGTAAAAATGTGTGCGCGTGTGTATACGAAATCAAACACACACCACTGTTAACTGATTAACATAGACGCGGAAAATGTATGTATATATAGATAGATGTGTGTGTGTGACACAGATGGAAAAAAATGAAATAAAAGAAATGAAAAGAATTTTCTTATGTTTTAAGTAGAAAACTATCGATTTGTTTCTTGGTGATCGTCATCTGTCATCGTTTGATGGTGGACGTGGGGCGCCCGGAGGCTATATATTTCAAATACAAAAAAAGAAAAAGGAGAAAGCTTGACATTTTGTTATATTTCCTTCCGGTATTCTGTGCAGTGACGATGAGACTCCGATGTCAAACTATTCGCTATGGGGTTTGCAAAAAAAGAGCGAAGACTGTTCAGCAAAACAAAGGTCCTATTGCTTATCAATGTTATTAATCATAGCTGTCGTTTACACTGATAACAACTGTAGCAGTAGTAGTCGAACTAAGAACATCAACGAGTCATTATTCTGTTAGATGTTGATGGCATTGTGAAGAGAAGAGGAAAAAAGATTTCAGAGGGAGAAGATGAAACAGAAGAAAGAGAAAAAGCATCCGACCGAAGCAAATGTCAATCGCAAAATATTATCAAGCCGGCACAGAGCTGTTATATATACGCAGACACACGTGTCATCGTTTGCAAATAGGCAGAGACCATTGTTCGCTTGAGATCGATCTCTGGCCAACGAGGAAAAGAGAAGAAGAGAGAGAGAGAGAAAGCAAAAAATAACTCGAATAAACAAATCGATGGCACCCGTTGCACACACACACATACACACATTATTTTTCTTAATACAACTGATAGCGGAAATGAGGCGGCTAGCAACCCGTTCGTCTTGCTACTTTCCGATATCTTTGCTTTCCGTATCAATGACTAGTCAGATTAAACTGCTAGTTGCTCGTCTTCTCGAACTTTCTTTCGTATCGAAGAATTGTTTTAATCATTAGTTCCGGGCCTCTTCTCGATTTAAATATAAATCCACATTTGTATATTTGTGTATGCATGTAAATATAGATATACATGCTGATGGACTTCATCTGTAACACACTAAACAGATGGAAACACTATCAGAAAGAAAAGAATTCAGTTATGTTTGATGTTTGATGAGTTATAGAGGAAAATGCGTTTAGCGATGGACGTGATAATGATTGTTCATGCGTTTCGATTAGCATCTATTTAACATCTTATCGATTGTATAAAACAATCGACATATACAGATGGTGGATTTATCAATCGTCGATAAAGACCAGTCTTATGATGCTTTTCATATCTAAATAATCCTGTGTGTCGATCAGGCAAGACTAATATCAAAGGAATACATGCATAAATGCCAGTGAAATGTAAGAATTACCATATATAAATACAAAGAAATACAGAATGCAAATCTTCAACTTGTGATATTTCTCGTTTCGTTGATAATAAGACAGTTAATTAGATTTTCTCTTACTTAACTATTATAATGTTAGCTTTGTCTATTGAATGGCATGAAGAGGAAAAAGGACGTGTGAAGTCAGGATTTGCGAAGAGTATACGATATAATAAGGTTATCGAACCATGACCTAGATCATTCGATGATTGGTCGACAGAATTAAAACGAGTTGTTTGTTAAATTGTTATCAGTAATATCGTCGAATACGTCAAATAGAAAATATGCTAATTGTATCGTGAAATTTGCCGAGTAGAGTCGTTTAACAGCTGGAAGAATATATGACATTAAAGAGGAAAAAAAAACTATCATCAAATTAACTACTGATAACATTTGTCGTCGCATAATACTAGTCTAGAGTCCAAAAACCTAATGAAAGAAAATGAGAAGAGAAGTTTTTTGTCAGGAGAAAAAAAGGCGTTCCTTTGTTTCTATTACTAATTATTTCTTTTTTTTATCTTCATGAACAACTTGAATTTTACAGTTTGAATCATTAGAGTGGATGGAAGTAATAAAGCTATTGATAAAGTCCTTAAGATACCAATCAGAAACGATATTCTGAGTATAGTCTGATAATTACTTCGAGCAAAACAAACAACACGTAAACGATAATGACAAGCAAGGTTTTCTCTCCTGGAAATATCGATGATCAGCATGTATTTCCGTTTGGATTTTGTATAGAGACTAATGATAGCAATGCAGTCGGATCGAAGATTCAAAGGTCTTTCTTTTTGATATAATGACTATCGATGTCAGAAAACGATCGATTGTGTTTCAGCTGAAATCGAAAGAGAAGAGAGGAAAACTATGTGTACGCGATTTTACTTTCATTCTATTGTTTCGCTTTCTTTGATATATCTACCTACTTTCATGTATTCATATTCGAGGTATCCGATAGAGAACGACAGTCGAATCTTTCTTTTTCTTTCTTGGATTTTATTTATATCGTCACCCAGACGTGTTCATTTCAGTTGCACTCGCTGGTTTCGTTCGACTGGTGACTATCTAGCATAAGCGTATCTTTGAAAGTCTAAGTTTGTGATCATGAATCCAAACGGTTCGATCTCGATGGGCGATGAAAAATTTCAAATGAATGTCGATCAAGATATTGACGATCATAATCGACTAATAAAATCACGTTTCTTGAATCAACGTCGGCCATTGCGTTTAGCATCATTGATTTATCCGATTTTATTGGCTATACTTCTTATAATCGGTACTGTACTTTTAATTCTTACAATCACTCGACGACAAGCATGTCGACAACAACAATTGGAACAAGCCGAAGTTCTTCTAGGATACAAACCTGATCTTCATGTAAGCATTTCGACCAACATTTCCTTTCTGTCTGTTCTAATCAGACTTGTTTAGATGAAGACATGGGTACCATGTGTGAAAACAGCTACAAACGCATGCGCATGCCCAGCCACATTTATTCATTCTTCAGCGAATCCATCGCATTGTATTCCAAATCATTCGCGTTGTCTCGAATCATGTAAAATGAATGAACATTGTAAATGCCACAATCTAGTTGATCCACTTCGTTGCCGCATCGCCACACGTGGCTGGTTCGATAATGAAATAAAGGTTGGTCCTGTCGAACGTTTTCGCAATCCAGTTACAAATCCATTATTACAATACACATGGATGGACAAATTCAATCGTCAATTAGAACGTTTATTAGTCGATTTACGCGGAGGCGAACGTTTGTTTTTAAGTGCTGATAGACAGACAGGTATTGCTGTTCATGAACACGATGACGATTATTTATTGAATGAACGTTGGACTAAAGTCGAAATCAACAGTACACGACAACATATTGTCTATACACAACTAAATCCCCAAACACACTCCGTATGTGAATAATACAATCCATCTTCTTCGAATAATACTTCAACTTCTCCTATCTATTTAGTGTCGTATGTCATCATTGCAAGATGATGGTTCAACCACTCATGGCCCAGTTCATTCATGTCCGGGTACACCAATGGGTGCTCCATACTTTTTTGGTGTTGCTTGCAAAGATGTTCTTGTTCTGTGGCACGGTTCTCGTCAAATTAAACTTCGACGACAAGAAGGTTGGACCATGGCTCGCCATCATTTTGAATCAATTATCCCACATCTACCTGTTCTACTCGATCCATTTCATCGTTATTACTCTTTATATGACGATTCTATGATCGAAATCAAGGATTTGAATGGTGACGTTCTTGGTCAACGTTTTACTGATATTATCAAACCGACACGATTCGAATTTATCGATCATCATGGTACAATTTGGGTTGCTAACCAAACACATATGCAATTATTTCATTCCAAGAATGATCAAGCATGGCTTGATTTTTAAAACAGCTCTTTTATTATTCCGTTTATAGACTACGTTTTAACTTTTATTCAATATGAATAAACAACCATACACCGTTTTCCAAAGCATGACTAGTTTCTAATCAGAAAGTGCATCAAGCCTATTTTTCTTCACTTGATTGACAGGTGTGTGCAAAACATAGGACCTGTACAGTTGATCGCCCATCTTAGATTATATTAAAGAATAAGCACATGCTTCATTATTCAGTCAAGTGTTTGTTTACGTTATCATCTACATCGAGCACATTTGGCGTTTACTTTTTTTCAGCCCATCTTCACCCTCATAGCCTTTATTTACGTGTCCTAACCTGGTCATGCTCGTATATTGAAGAAAATAAGTAAACTTGAAAAGCTTTCTCGGTCACTGTCTACTAGATAGAATGCTAAAATTGTGTGCACATGCAATTGAATATTATTCTGATTGTTGAACAGAACTATCTACTATGATTTCAGAAAAAGTACAAGTTCATATTATGTCGAAGATTCTTTATTTATTATTTTCGTCTACGAACTGTGTTACACAAACAAAACATGTACAATCACTCTCATCAAACGTAGTTTTGAAAGCTATCTATGTTCGACCGCTACTTGTATTGACGAACCGTAACGCCAAGTATGCACAGAAACGAAAACAGACAAACATGCCGAAAAGCACAAGAAAATTCAAACCAATATTAATCCCATAATCAAAATATTGGAGTGCTTCATTGCTAATGAATGTTCCGTTGGGATTATTTCGACATGAAATCACGTAGGAGCCATCGACGCATTGATACACTTGTCCACCTTTGAATTGTAATTGTAAGCATGCGTTATAAGCATACTTGAAAAACGAGAACCATTTGCCCCAAACACCCAGCCAATGTGGAAGATTTCGAACGAAGAAGCCCCCGACTAACATCAGTGTGATCAGAAGAACTGTTGCAGCTGTGATAGCATGGTGTAAGTTTTTTAACGCTGCGCCCAAAAGTAGACCGAGTGATTCGGCTACCAGGATGGATAGAAGTTGAAAGACAAGAATGGCAAGGAAGATGCCAAAGTTATTGTTAATTCTCGCCATCCAGTAGGAAATGATTAGAAAGATTGTTGGTAAAACCAACTTCAAGGGAGCTTCAGCTAATGACTTGGCAACAAAATAAGCTGATAAACGAAATGCACCACTTGCACGTTCCTTTTCGATAACACCACGTTCAAATGGAAAAGATAACAGACCCATCATCAACGTATGTAAAGGCCAAAATGTCATGAGAAAGAAAATAAACGACGATCGATCAGGTATCGTGTCTTCTCTGAATTCCATCCGCAACCAACACAAACCACTTATTACAGCTAAAGCTATTGATTGTATTAAGTTAAGAGCAGTAAACTGGGCTTTTCCTGTTAATCGGAAACTTCGTGAATATAAGATTAACATTTGTGGCAAAAATCCAATTGGCCATTTGCCTTCACGACCATCTGGAATCAAATTCACGTTGTCCGGATTGGTCAGATCACTTTCTTTTCCCGATGGCTCAGCCATCAAATATCGACTAGATTCTGACAATTGACTTGGTATTTGACCACTAATGATTCGATGTTGGAGATATGCTTCCTTCAATTCTTCACGAATTTTCATATCTTGATTAACGAGATCCATAACATAATCTGCCGGATTGTACTGACTTGGACAATTGTAGTTCATTGTTGAAAAGTATGCGAGAGCATTCGATGGTCGACCCTGTGAATAACAAATTAGTGAGCATGAATACAACACATTATCAGTTTATACATACCATGAAGATGCCTTTGCCATCTGCGAGCAGAATGAGTTGATCAAATGATTGAAAGATTTGTGATGATGGTTGATGAATGGATGTGATGATTGTTTTTCCTTGCATAGCCAATTCGCGGAGTACATCCATGAGTGAGACAGCGGATGTACTGTCCAAACCGGATGTGGGTTCTATACAAGCGTGTACATACGTACATATAGATGAATACAATGAAGAACATTTACTAACCATCAAGAAAGATAACACTAGGATTAGTCAGAAGTTCAGTTCCAATATTAACACGTTTTTTTTCTCCGCCAGATATTAACATAATAGGAGTATTGGCACACTTTCGAATACGAAGTTGATCGATAATGATTTCAACTTGTGCAAGTTTATCTTTTCGAGATAGATGATTAGGCAATCGAAGAAGTGCAGTATAGGTAAGTTGCTGTTTGACAGTTAAATTTTCAAAGAACAGATCCTGTTGAAGAACATAAGCAAGTTTTCGCTTCATAGCGCGATCATATAGCTGATTATTGTACCAGACATTACCGGTGACACCGCTCAATGCTCGACCAGCAAGTGTATTCAGAAGTGTTGTTTTACCACATCCTATGAAAGAACTAGATGTATATACATCATAGTATGCATGTATGACACTCACCTGATGGTCCCATAAGTGCGACGATTTGTCGGGGAAGAATTTGGCCAGAGAGTTTGTCGAGAAGAGTTCGTTGAATGAACCGTTCTTTCGATGATGGATCGATCATTTTAGCCGGAACATTGATCACTTTAGAAACGTTATGAAACGTAACTGTGATGCGCGGAGATTGTGCTGCCATGATTTGCTCACCTTCAATCGACATTTGAGTTTGTAATGTGTCACCATCACGCATTTCAATAGTATATACTTTATGTTGACCATTAGGAGTATATGCCGGCGGTCTTTCATACGTTGGATCAATATACGATGGATTGATATACGCACTTTGATCTTCAGAGTCCATATTACTATTAACTTTTGATAGATGAAAGAAAATGAATGACGCTATGATTCGCGTTTTGTGTTTATATACATATGGAGGACAGTAAGATGCACTCAAAATACGATAATTGTCGTGATCATTATTATTGACGTGTATCGACTGCAATATGCAACCTCGTCCTTTAATGCCGTTCTCGATACGTTAGTGTCGCGTATACCTCTAGCGGTTGTCATAAAGCAGAAAGTATATGCAATATGTACTTTATTAAGGTAGAAAAAATGCTTCGTAAGAATGATGCTGGAGCTTTTTTATTTCTTGTTTACAAAAGGTGCTATTGTTAGATGCGTATCATCCGATATGCTAAATTGCTATGGTTCATAAACGATCGCAATAAATTATCGTTGCACTTCATGAATCCTCTTCTGTTATACCTTACATCTTGAGATAAGAGTGAGTCGAAAAAGAGAATAAGATGTCCTTTTTAAGAAAAAATTTTATCTTTTATCTATTCTAGCTTGTTATTAACAAAAAATAACCGCGTGTTGTGTTAGATATTTGCATTTTGTTATTTTTTATTTGATTTATGATTAATCATTCGAGTAATTTTCGGGTTAACCTTCTCTAATGAATATTTATTTATGCAAGATTTATTTTCACTAAAAAATGAAGTATATTCAAGATTGTGAGATCACACTGTAAACAAAAATAGACAGAAACAGAAAAGTCAGGAAAAGAATATCTAATTAAATGACGAACGAAACTCGAAAAGTCATTACATAAAGCACCGTCGTAGAAAAGCGAAACACAAACCAGCTGACATCAGAAGATATCTGGACAGACATTCCAATTTCGTTGCCAGTATTTCTCATTGGAAACCCAAACATCTTGTCCGGTTATTTCATGTTTCATCAGACGAAACCATCTAAACAACGAAGGAATGAGAGAGAAGTCAAGCAGCTGAATGATTCGTACCTTGGTTGCCAATCTTCTCGACGCTTTTCCAATGCTCGTCGCGAGACCCGTTGCTTTTCTTCGAGACGGTCTTTTTCTTGTCCAGCTAAGTCAATATTACCTTCTTCCATTTGACGAATATCCGGACGAAATCGTGAATCTGTTGGTGGTAACGGTGGTCGAGTTTTCTTATCTTGTTCTGTCCATTCATTTAATGCCATTGTAAATAACGAAAAGTTGTAGTACTAAAACGGCTTATTCTTGACTTATCAAAGGTTACTTTCGTAATTACTTGTGCTGCATAGTCTAGTTTTGGAATGATTCTCCACAGTGTGATCGAATTTGGTGGAAGATTGAGTTGTTCGTGTGTCGGATCAACATCTGGCAATTCTTCATCTGGATCGTTACTATCAGCGCCATTTGCTGCTGCTGCCGCTACTGCAGTTGTTGCCTGTTGGGGAGGATTTTTCGAAGCATTCTTTAGATCCTTCTTTTGTTGCTTCAGAAATGCTTCGAAATGATTGATATCAATTGAATACAAAGCATCTGTCCAATAGCCGTATAATCCACGTATTTTATTTTTGCTAGACATTCAATCGTGCATCACTATGTAGACGATTTTTATAGGTTGTAACTTACTTGCCATCGTAAATGTAGCCTTCAACTTTATGTAATTCTTTTGATGACCATGAATAGGGTTTAAAATTAATAATTGCTTTGATCTTATTAGAATGATTGACAATTTCCATAGTACCATGCTAAATTAAAATCGTCAAAGCATAATTAAATATCACATACGATGAGCACAATCTCTTACATATTCGAACCAGAGCTTACCAACAACGATATTATGAATTGTACATGTCACACTTTCCCATGTGTAGACTTCCTTATGTCTAGTGATGAGAGAAAACGAAAGCAATGTCACCTTTTTTTTACGTTTCTTATTGGCCTACCGTTTAAGTTCTAATGTTAATAAACCTTTGGGATTGACTTCCATATTTTTAACAGAAAACTTCGCTTTCGGCAAAATACTTCCGTAAAATCTCCATCGATCGCCATTGTTTTTCGATTCACATGTAAATGCACTTACTGGTGGGTGATGACTAACTTGTTCGCTCATATAACGAAATGGTACATCATCTCTTTATCAAATTTCGAGATAAAATATCATCGAACGATAATAACATCTATCTTACCGAACGAATTCGTACGTTTCACCAAGCAACGGATTGAATGGTTTCGACAAACGATCGCAATTGTTCGATATCGATGACACAGCGAAAGCGGCAACGTACTATTCGAAAAATAGTTAATAAATCTCCAACAGAAATAGGAATATACATACCTGCATTCTCATGTGTGGATCCGTACATTCGTCTGCCCGATCGAGTAGATACGAATAGAGCGCATTCTCAGTGAACCGCTGAAGAAATGAGATTGGCTCATTCCAGACAATTGGCATTGTTATTTTCGATAGTTCCTAGAAAAATAACTTGCATTTCCTTGATGATGCACTCAAAACTTTTCTTCCTGCTCATATTACAATTTTTATTTACGCTAGTTCCTAACATCCCAAGGCAAAACATTCTCGTCTGCCTATGGTTCTAACCAGATGTTACCTACAACGTCGACAGGTGACATCGAGCATTTCTATTTCTATGAACAACAAGTGCGAATAGTTGATGTGAATAATGAGAAAAACAAACGAGACGTTTGTGTTCATTACTCTGTATACAAGTGGAACGTTTCTTATTTTCTGGGTAATGCAATAGATGATTTTGATGTAAATTAAAACTGATTCTAATCTCATTTGTAATCTGAATTAGAGTGACTCTTCTAATACAATTGGACTTTATTTCATGCTATGTCCTGTTTCGATGAAAAATTGCACATAATTCAAGTGCTTTGAGAACTCATTCTGACATGTTGAAGCAGAGAATATCTTACTTTTCCAATACATTGTTTCAGGATACTCCAAATGCTGATTTGCGAACGATCAAACATTGGTACAGGAAGTTTTGTTCTAAACAGAAATCACAAGACAATACTTCATCAAGGAAACGGACGGTTCGAATCGTTACCTCTGTGCATTTTTCTGTAATGCAACATATAGGTTATCCATATGTGTATTGAAAAAATCAAGAGAAAGAACTTTTTCTAGAAACCGATTGGATTATAAATGACTTTAGGATTTGATGAGAAAATTCAATGTGCGTTTATGACTTTAAAATGTTAAGGCCACTGAATGAGAAAGAAAAGAAAGAAGTGTTTACTAGTTCTTCATTCTTTTCTTCTCCGTTTTTTTTTATTCCGAGCAAGTGTAAGAATGATATAGAGAATTTTATTTGCTGTTCATCCATCCGAGAGATAATTTCTTTCTCTCGCCTCTTTTAGAGAGGAAAAGAAAAGAAAAGAAAAGAAAGAAAAGACCTGCCAGTGTAAAAAGGATTCTAGCTGGTTTATCTAGTCACTATGTTTTCGATCACGCCACCTTTTCTTTCTCTGATATTATATTAAAATGAATGTCTAGAGTCTGAATGCGTTAGAGAAAAAGAGAAAGATAATAAAATTAGAGAAAAGCAACAGAGAAATGAGAGAAAAAGTCCGAGCCTCAAGTACTCGACATGATGAGACACAAAACAAAAATTTAACTTTTACTTACCGACCAAATTGCTGCCGGCAAAGACTGTTCCAAACACGCATTAAATCTCGCTGAATGCCATCGATGTAATGATCAAAATCTATTTAAAGAACGAAAGAAATCCGCTTTCTGGTATGTTATTTTGAGGAAGTGCCTAACACTGATCTTAGCTTTTCAATTCGACCATAAATGCCCCATGTTTCTCATTTGAAATCGTTTTCTCTTTCCTTCTCAAGAGTTACTCATTTCGTATGACTAATCAAACTTGTTCTATAACAACTACTTGATTATTAACGTGTCGATGAAAACAATAATAATCCAGGAGAAAACCAAGACTCATTTGAGATAGATAACAAACTAGACTTTTCATTCTGAGGAGATCATCGATCATCAAATCGAATAAATAATTAAGCCATCTCAAAAACACACCCTTGTTAACTCGAGATTTGTCTCTCTCACGTCTTACACTTCAACTCCATACTTCCTGAAAAGAACACAGCCTAGACAAAGTTCAGTTTTCCATCGACATGAGCATAGCGCCTTTAAGACGTTTTTTTTTCAATAATGTTACTTGCCATCTGAACGCAAACCAAATAAATCTCTTGAGAATATTCTCTTATCGATTGTCCTTGGTAAATCTAATTAAATTTTTTTGTTCCCATCTCATAAATATCAAGAAAATTGTATGTCGAAGAGTAATATTTCCTGATTTATGAAGTACAAAGGATAATAGGAGACGAATTATCCAAAAGATATTGTCATCGAGTACATATTGTTCACGTTCACAAGTATTTCCGTTTGCAAAAAAAACGGATCAACTTCAGTACAGGAAAGAATACTTTCTAGTAATAAATATGTATCATTTCGATCTTTGTCTATCCTGTTGACTCAATGTTAATATTTACTAATTCTTGCGCAGAACATCTATTCGAAAGTGCAAGGAAATAAAAAAAGCAGTTACCATCAGCGTCAAAAAATTCATCATCCGTTTTAGATTGTGCCATTTGTTTGAATCAATCTAAATACATACGAATAAAACAAAGAATTTCAATTCAAAATTCAACTTACAGTCTGCGAATAGATTAAATCTCATGATAACGATGAACATGAAAAATCTTTAAATAAAAAAAAAAGAAAAGAAAAGAAAAAGCACTTGCTTAATAGCCACTGCTGTAATCCTTTCTTTTTTTCGGATTTTTAGTTAAAGAAAACGGAGAAGTTTTCTTTTCAATGCATTACGATTGTCAGCGTGGCTTGAATTTGTATACAGAGAAGGGTTCTCTTACGTCCGTGTTTTTTTTTCTTCTTTTTCTTGTCGTCGTACTTTTTTTTATTGTATGCTGACAGTATTCTATATGATTTTTCTTTTTTTCGTCATCGGGTGGCACACATTATATTTTGGTAATGCCAATGTACGTCTGTGGACAATAGATAAAGGTAGTATGTAAATAGAAGAAAAAGAAAAACAGTGAAACTCGTTATGTAACGAAAGAAAGCAAAAAAAAGCATAGAAGCCGACGTTTGTCGATCTAGGCATGTTGTTGTTGACAGGTCTCTTTTCGTTCATTCACTTCTATTCATATATATACACAAAGAAGAAAAGGATCAACTTTCGGATCGATTCAATCTACTGATAGGTTACACGATATCAAATTTATTATGCACGAAAATACAGCGTTAGTTTCTAGCGGACATAATCTAAGTTCAATCGAATCAGAAGCCAGGCACAGCGAAGAAATCTGTCAACGGATCGATGTCTGACTTACAAAAACTTTTGATTAAATCGAAATTGTGAACATGAGAATGGTGGCGAAAGATGCCAGTCAGCTCTGATATGAATTGGTCAAGAATTTTGATTGGATGTCGAGTTAGGCAATGGATCAATCGATGACGAGTAATATGACTCATGAAAACGAAGCAATTGAAAAAATTTGTTGTAAAGAAAGAAAGAACGAGAAATTCTTTTGTTTTTATTTCCAAGATTTTTTTTCTGACAAATGGCCTGAGAATAAATTTTGAAACAAAACTATGGGTATTGGATCAACGAAAATCATATCATATGATGAAGCTTCCAAACGATGTAAAAAGAGTTGCTTTTCATTTCTTAATCGGAAAAAACTGCTCTACTTTTGTTTATTCTCTATTTGATTTAGTTTCGCCCGCGGATTTAGATCGAATTGAAGCCACATTTCGAGATTTAACCAATGCAACGGGCGAATTAAGCTATACAAGTTTTAAACGAGACGTTTTTGCACATTTTCTACCTGAAAAATTAGCAGCTGTATGTCATAGAGAGTTCGATAATACGAACATCACGTTCCAATTCATATTTAGCGTTTGTATCAAGTTTGTACGAGTTCATCCAAATCATGTATGTCGCAGAAAGATCTTGTCTGCTGTTTGGCATTAATTTATTATGGAAGTACAAGAGAACGAATGCAACGTATGACAACTACTCACCGAATCAAACTTCTCATCAGAGTATCTTGTTCTATTTTAGTTTTGTACTTATTATTTGCACACAATACATCGAATAGTAATGGCACATTACGTTGGCAAGATGTGGAAGATTTCCTTTCGCAATGCGGAGATCATCCACCAGAAGAACTGGATAAAATCTTCCAAAACGTAAGTCGAATATGTCCAGTTTCAGTTAAATATGTTGTAACTTCTCTAGCATGATGAAATCGTTACACAAGAGAAGTTTCTTTCCTGGTTAGAATATCACCATGGACACACGACCATGATAACCGATTGGTTAATGGATGATCAACGTTTACATGAGCTAGTTTTATCACCAATTGATCGAACGCTGGATCAGTATTCTATCTTAGCTGGTGTAACGAATTGTGAGTAGACAAGACAGCGGTTGTATCAGTCTATTAATGTGTTTCTTTGGATATTTAGTGTCTGAAAGTGAAATCAAGGATTTGGAAAAGAATTACCAACATTTGTCGGCGTATTCAAATCAGAATCGACAAAATCAAATAACTTTACAAACATTTTCAAACATTTTAACACCTGTTCTTCCTCCCATGTTAATTCCAGGTTTTTTCGATGCTTTCGATGAGAATTGTGATGGTGAGTAGAACTTGTCTTTACGAAAAAGGATGCAAAAACTATTCGAACCATCTTCGAAGGTTGTATTGACTTCAAAGAATTTGTCTGCGGAATTAGCGCTGCATGTCGTGGACCTCCAAAAGAAATATATACCTGTAAGTTTATATTGGTGTGACATACTGGATCATTCGTTTTTCTTCTTAGTTCTCTTTCGCGTGTTCGATCGTGATCATGATGGTCGTTTAGAACGCTCAGATATCATTCACATGTGCTCCTGTCTTATTGATGTCGCTCAATTTGTTTATGCGTTTAGCATACACATGAATGATTCACCTGATCTCTATGCAGACAATATTCTACAAAAGAATGAGGTATAAGAGAACTCCGAAGCGAAAATTCTTCATAAACATGATGTTTTTCTACATATAAGAATAATAATCAATCGTCTCAAATGAAATTTTTCAACCAACAAGACTTTCTCACTTGGTGTTCAACAGATCCATTAATCGAAGAATTAATCGGATTAACCTTTCAAGTATGCCATGTAGTGCTTGGTTTGAAACCAGCAACAAAACAAGAAGAAATAACTATTGTGAAGTAAGTTTCGACAATAACGATCGCTTCTTGTGATCCAATCGTGAAATGTATATTTTTACAGGCAATTTCTTCGACGAGAACAGTATCCATTTGTTGAAGCTCAATCAGGTGTCTCATCGAAAGTTTATCATTGGATTAATTGTAATCGATCGACATCTAAACCAGGTTCGTCATGGTATCTTATCCCGAAAGACTGGTGGACACGTTGGGAATCATCAGCAAATACGAATTTAACAGAAGTCGCGACGACAAATCTACATAAAAAGAATTCTGCCAGTAAACTAAATAAATTACCAAATGGAATAGATCACAAGTAAAGAAATAACACTTTCCTTCTATTTCCTATTGCTCATTATGATGATTTTAGACGAGAACCTGGTGATATTGATAATTCCATATTGATTGAAAAAGTCTCTTCGAATAATACTCGTATAGCGAATGATGATTGTGTACAACTCCGTCCTGGACTTCGACATAATGTCCATTTCGAAATGGTACCTGAATCAATCTGGTCATTTTTACGGAAATATTATCGTTTAAGTGGACCGGCGATATGCCGAAAAGTAACTTATCGGAAGAAACTCAACAAACCTGAACTTGATCTCTATCCAGTAAGGATCTTATACGGAGACAATTAGTGATCATTTCTTTTTTACTCATCTAGTTGTTGATCAAAATCTATCGAAATCAAGTTCTAACACCACAACAAATGCAAGCCATAATAACAAATAATCAAGCAAATAGTTCCTCATCAACCTATGCAGTCTATCCACTCCTTAATTTAGTTTCTGCAAATCTCTTTGGTAAATATTCACCTTGCTTTTATGTTGACAGGATCTCATCTGCATTCATCTGTTTAGGTACAAGCACACCAGCAAATTCAGTGTCGAATAACGTTCAGAGACATTATTTGAGCTGTTCGTATTACGTTAGTCCATATCAAACAGTACGATCACTGGTGGAAGAGTTGTCGACAAAATTTGGCAAATCAATAGACGAAATCAGAATTTGGCTGAGACATAATGAAGTTAGTTGAATACCTCGAGTAGACGATCGGACCATTTCGACATGTTCTTGTGTTCTTTCTCTTTATACAATCAGTTATTTCAACAAATATTTATATTTTTCTATCGTGTTCGTTTAGAACGAGCTTCAACCTATCGATTTCGAATCAAACAGCGATCTAACGTGTGAAGCTGCCGGCTTCGAGCAGCATACGGAGATGTTACTAGAAACACGTAACAACGATTTGACTTGGCCTGAAGAATTGTATACATTAGCAATACGTTCAAAAACGAACACTTCTTCATCAACAGCATCATCATACAACAATTCGTCAGGGAGTGTTGATGAAGGAGAACGCGGCTTGATTGGCCTATCCAATCTCGGCAACACTTGCTTTCTCAATGCTGCTGTTCAATGTTTGAGCCATTCATTTCCTTTGACATTCTACTTTTTACATAAATATCATCTATTTGAAATCAACAAGTAAGAAAATAAGAACACTACGCAATCATATTGCTCCATTGCCATTTATAGAGACAATCCGATTGGAATGCAAGGTAATATAGCACTGCGTTACGGTCAATTAGTTGCAAGGTTATGGGGAAATGTTCGTGGACCGTTAGCACCGTTTGAACTACGGGTTTGTATCGAATATTCGCTGATTATTTCCTAATTCTCATTTTCCCTCTTCTTCAGGACTCAGTGGCCAAATTTGGTTCTTCACGTTTTACAGATTTTCAACAACATGACTCTCAGGAATTCCTTTCTTTCCTAATTGATGGTTTACATGAAGATCTCAATCGTGTTCATCATAAACCTTATGTTGAACTTAAAGATAGCGATGATCGTCCAGATCAAGATGTATGAAGAGCTAAGAATTTGCCTTGGATGTTGTCTACTTTCTATTTTAGGTTGCATATGAACATTGGGCAAACCATTTAGCAAGAAATACATCGATCATTGTTGATTTATTCCATGGTTTACTTCGTTCGCAAGTCAAATGTCGAGTTTGTGATTTGAAAAGCGTACGATTCGATCCATTTAATATTCTCTCCTTGCCGTTACCTGTGGATACAACAATCAATATCGAAACGAAATGTATGTAGAGTTCAGAGGTGGAATCTTCCATAAAAGAAAGTTTCGCACTGTTTTCTCTTCAGTATTTCGTCTTAATGGTTCGCGTCCAACTCGCTACGGTATTAGGCTCGATGGTGATTGCTCAATTAGTCAACTGAAAATGCAATTGTCCAATCTATCATCATTATCCATCGAACAGATCGGATTCTTCGAATGTAATTCTTCTTATCTCCGTCGAAATCCATTCTTGGATAATGATCAAACAAAAGTCAAACAATTGTCTCCTCGAGACTTGACCGCTTATGAGCTCCCATTGAATAAATCCTGTGATACTTCTAGTGAAAAGCCACTTCCACCGAGTTGTTCATCGTCGTACATCATTGCCGTGCATCGACGACTAGAACGACAAGAACGATACTTGTCACCCATGACACGTCATAAAATTATCTTTTTCGGTCAACCTATTCTGATTCCATACGATAAAACTTCGACTTCGGAGAAGAAAATGACAAATGCTGACATTTATCAAATAGTATTCAAACAATTAGAACGTCTGCTAAGAAAAAAGAAAGATCTAGCAAATCTCTCTAATCATGCATTCGATTGTGATCAGTTGTTCAAAGCAAGTTACCCGTTTACATTAAAACTTGTTAATGACGATGGGAAAAAATGTTCGATATGCTCATGGAATCGGTAGATCTGTTTTATTTTTCGAGAGATATTCTACTATGACACTAATTTGTATTCTAGTTTCTGTCTTGGCTGTCCATTCGAATCAAATAATCAAGAATTCAACTACACTGATGGTAATCTTGCTATTGAATGGGAGTCATCAGCTTATTATCTTCGCTATCTATCAAATCGAGAACAAGTAGAGAATGAAATTTGAATTCTTTTCAATCGAATAAGTGCTTGCTTTTAGGACATTGAAATTTATCCAAGTGTCACACAGATTCGCTCGGCAACTAATAGTTTCATCCCTGATGATCCTACCTCGACAGTCCGATTAGAAGATTGTCTTGAATCGTTTATTAAATGGGAAAATCTTGAGAACAAAGAAATGTTCAACTGTAAACGATGCAAGAAACTACAGCCAGCAGATAAAAAACTCGACATCTGGAAATTACCGCCATGTCTTGTAAGAGTGACGCTATTCGCTTTTCTGTAACGGAGAAACGTAAAAGAATTCATTGTAGATATTCCATATAAAGCGTTTTCAACTATCTAATAACCGTTGGATAAAATCCTCTCGTCCAGTTCGTTTTCCGATTCATTCATTTTATCCATCTAAATATCTTGCACAACGATCTTCTGTGCCCACGCCGATGCAGTTTCGTCCAGTCAATGACAATCTTAGCTCATCTTCGTCTTCACTATCATCAACAACAAGTCCCGAAGCTGTTTCGTCTTCATCCGTAGACAACATGCTTATCTTATCTGCATCCAGTTTGACCAATGGCACTGATCATCATTCCAAATCAACAGACGAGCCAATTATTGGCTTACCACCACCGGAACATATCGAAGAGCCTAGAAAAAAGAAGAATAAGAAGCCCTTTCCTCGCCGTCGTAAAAAGATCGAAGTGGAGACTGTTGAAAACACCCTAAATCCACCTCGATTCAGTCAAATGGAAGAACGAACACTGAGTTTTGGCGATAACAGTTTCGATGCTGATAATTCTTCGTACCATCTATATGCTCTTGTGGTAAGAATTCTTCATATTAACATTCACTTCACGAATTTTTCTCTAAACTAGTGTCACTACGGAGTCATCGGCGGTGGCCACTATGTCGCATTCGTTAAAAACCACACGAATCAACAATGGTACTGTTTCAATGATAGTTCGTGCAAGGTAAACACATACACAGCACTTTCTGCGTATACATATTCATTGATTCTAGCCGGTTTCCGAGAGCATACTGGAACAATGTTTCTCGTCAGCTTATTTGTTATTCTATCAGCGTGAAACACTTGACCATCGTCGATATATGCCTAATGTTGAAGGTAAAAAACAAGTAGCCAATGAACTTCCATTGACAAACGATGATCGTTGGTGTTCCATAATGTGATTCAATAAACGAACAAAAATTTCTTCAGAGATGTCATTATTTTTGTTTCTTTTTTTGTAAACAATATATACATATTTCTCTCCGGTGCTTTTATGTTGTATAATCAAAGTCGACACATATGCATACATACATACAATCCAGAATCAAAACGAAAGAAAATTCTTTGTGCTTATTCGACTGTTTGAATCTAACTGAACCTGTTTTTGTGTTTTTTCCTTTTCTTGTACAGCGAATATCAACAAACTTGTGCAACTTATGTTGGTTTTGTTTTTTTTCTTTTTCGTGTATTTGTATGAAGATGTGCACACAGTTTTCAAACAAAATAATATGAGACATATAAATTGATATTTTTCCTATACGATTAGCTGGTTAGTCATCGGTTGCCAATTTGATAACCGTTTTCGTCTTCGTTCCGTTGTGACGAAAAACATACGGTGTTTTGTCAAAAAAACAAGGTTGCATATCAGCAATTCGTAGAAACAAAAAGATTGAAGTGAGCGCAGATAAGAAATTAGATCACTTGTTTGACAAAAGTACGTCAATGTGTGAGATTTGAAGGAACATGCATTTTCTATGAGGAAGAGTGTGGCTATAAAATCAAAATCATTGACCGTCGAGCAGCGCCCTCTGGATTACTCAACAAGAGTACTCATTGCTCAGTATTCGGTTGATTACCTAAACCAAGAAGGAAAGAGAAAAACGAGAAAAAATAAATGTTTATTATACATCAAAATGGCGATGAAATGATCGATTCATTCACCTGAAACGATAAAAAAATAAGAAATCAATGAATAACTCAATTATTCGTATGAGGTTATATTTACATTCGGTTTTTTTCTAGATGTAAATACATCTTTTGACAACGTTTTCTTTTCCAACAACAACAACAACAACAAATCAACAAAAATACGATTTCGAAATGCCGCTGCCTCGTTCAGCGAGAGAAGCTATCGCCAATGACAGTGAATGTGGCAATCTGTTCTCTCTCGATGATCCCGAAAAACTATTCGTGGACCTCCGAGAGATCGGTCACGGTAATTTCGGTGCTGTTTATTACGTAAGTTGCAATTTGTTGCAAAATCGATCATCATTTGATTTCTTTTGCTCAGGCTCGAAATTCGGAAACAAATGAAATCGTTGCAATCAAAAAGATGTCCACAGGACGAAAACAGAATCCTGAAGTTTGTAGAATTCAAAGATCGACTCTCCGTGTGTGTATCTATTACCTTGAATCTATTCTAGACATGGCAAGATATTTTGAAAGAAATACGTTTCCTTCGTGAACTTAATCATCGTCATTGTATAGCATACCGTGGATGTTATTTAAAAGAATATACGACATGGCTTGCCATGGAGTATTGTCTTGGCTCGGCAGCTGATTTGATTGAAGGTTAATCAAATGACGCATTGACAATTCAATATCTCGTGATGTACTTGTCGTTCTAGTTCATAAAAAGTCGTTAGCTGAGTGCGAAATAGCTACAATTGTATGTGACACGTTATGTGCACTTGATTATCTCCATTCGATACATCGAATACATCGTGATATCAAAGCAGGAAATATTTTATTAACTGAAGATGCCATTGTCAAACTGGGTAATTTTCGTAGAAATGATTTATGATCAAAACTGAACTTTCCTGTGTTTTTCTCTTTAGCTGACTTTGGTTCTGCTTCGTTTACCAGTCCAGCAAATAGTTTTGTCGGCACTCCGTATGTCTAAAAAAGCAATCGTACGATTCACATGCCATGGTCTATTTTCTAATTAGTTACTGGATCGCACCAGAAGTGATCCTAGCAATGGAAAATGGGCAATACGATGGTAAAGTCGATATCTGGTCACTGGGAATCACTTGCATCGAACTTGGTAATGATTGTTGATTAGCTCTTTAAGAGAAGGAAAATGTGTGAATGAATGTTTGTCTAGCTGAACGAAAGCCGCCTCTCTTCAATATGAATCCTATGTCAGCGTTGTATCATATTGCACAAAATGATCCGCCAACGTTACAGAGTAATAATAGTGAAAATCAAACGCGCACAAGTGATTTTGCTTTATTTATTGCCATGTGCTTAAAGAAAAGTCCATATGAACGACCAACAGCAAAAGAACTTCTCAATGTAAATGAGATTTGCTTGCAGAATTTAGACATAAACCGATCCTTGATTTCTTTTATCTTTAGACGATATTCATAAAAAGTCAAAGTAATCGTGAAAGTCTTATTGATTTGATTCGACGTACGAAAGATGCGGTGAAAGAATTTGATAATATACGTTACCGTCGAATGAAAAAAGTTCTGATGGGCCATGACGAACATAATACATCAAGTGCAGATCTTCATCAATCTGTAGAGGTGACCAACATGGATACAGATAATTCCAATAATATTGAAAATGAACTTCTAGTAAAAGCCAGAATTCTTTTTTTCGGCGTCAATCTAATTTTTCGTTAATCTAGGATGATCGAACATTAGATGACGATGAGGATGATGAAGATACACATAGTGCTGATTTGGTTTCTGGAAATCATGATCTTCATGTGGATGATGACGAAAGCTTGAATTCAAGTGGTTCGAGTCTTCAACTGCCAGTTCCGCCACCTTCAGCTGTTTTCAAAGGCTTACTTATGAATAAACAGATATCAACGTCATCTCCACCTATACAGAATCCTATCTACAGTGGCATGCCATCGAATCCAATCAATGCAAATCGAAGAATCGCACCGGCAGATATCGTACCATCGTCAAATACTAATCAATCATCATTCCAAACGCAAACGAATGAATCAAGCAACGTCCAAATGAGAAAAAATGTAAGACGACCTCTCAATAGTAAGGAAAATTCTCCAGTTTCTATTCAATTCAAATTAGTTACATCATCTGGAATATCCACTGACTCAACACCGCCGTAACGGACTGCATCAAAATGAGTTTTCAACAATAAAAACCACACGTATCGTTATACGCGAACAGCGAGAACATAATCAAGAAGATCAACAACTGGAGCAGTTTCGTGGATATAAACGAATGAGACGCCAACATCAAAAGCAATTGAAACAGGTTGGCATTTCACTCTGTCAAATCAGAATTTTGGTCCATTCAGGTTTCTTCTCTTCTAATTAGTTTGAAGAACGTTGTCGTACGGAAAAAAATGATTTACGTTCGAAACTCGAGCGTGAATACAATGCCTTTCAAGAACAGATTACTTTCGAAAACAATCGTCTGTTAGAAAAGCACCGTAAAGAACTAGCCGATCGAGTCAAATATAATCAGAGTCATTTTCGAAAATTCGAACGTGAACAGGAAGATAGTTTCGACGACGAATTGAAACGATTTCAACAGGAACAGATCAAACAATACAAATTGAAGAAAGAAGCGTTCAAAAAAGTCAGACACACGAACACCACTTGTTTAAATGTTCAAACGAACTCGTTCTTTTTTTCTAGGAAGTGTTAAATTCATCATCGCGATCAAAGACAGAAAAAGAAGACGAAATACGTCGATTAAAAGATGATCTACAAATGAAATTACGTCAAGACGAACAGACATTACGAGTGCAATTGAATCACGAGCATACAGTTCGAAGATTACAACTCAAACGACGCAAATTATTGTTACTACACGCACTCGAACAGAAGCTAATTCAAGAAGTTCATATCGCTTTGAAAGTTCATTCCGCAGTAAAACAGATTTTCTTTTAGAAATGTACAAAAAGTATGGACACGATCGTGCAACGTCACGGATTACTCAAAAAGCATCATGAATTAACCAAAGAACTAGAATTGAAACAACTAGCGAATCTACATAGGTAGGTTAAAAAAGAATTTGATTTAAATGAAAGACGCTCAAGCTCCATCACTAATTATTTGTCATTGTTTTTCAATTTAGAACGCGAAATGAATTCACGCAGAAGCAACATCTCACTGAAGTGATCAATTTCAACGAATATAGTAATCGTCGCCAAAAAGAACTAGTTAAACGACACGCATTAAATCAAAAACAATTTCCGAAGAACATTAAAGTACGACAGTTTAGTGCTACTTCGATCGTACATACATATTTCTGTTAGATAAAACAAGCGGAAATTAAACGGCAACATAAAGAAGCGTATAATCTTCAATCTCGTCAATACAAGGCACTAAAGGAAAATCTTCGTCTTGAGTATATCAATGTTACATCAAGTCGTTCACGCGAAGAGCTTGATTTGAAATTGAAAACAATCAAAGACGAACAACGGAAGAAGTTCGATTTGCTCTATCAACGTTACGAAGAAGCTGTACAACGAATGCTTGATCAGCAAAATGTAAGTGACAGACATGCAGACGAGACGAAGTTTTTCGAATGGATTGTTTTAAGATTAAATTAAATTCCGATCAAGAACGCGAGCGTACTGCGTTGAAGGCTATACTTGATGAAGATCAAAGGAATTTACTCAATTTACAAGAAGAAAGTCGACTTCGAATGGAACAGCAACATTTAGATGAAAGAAGACAGTTGGAACGCAACATCGAAGAACGATTGAAAAAACTCAATGAACAAGTATTTGATTCGTTACAGAATGAGACCAAGTCCTACTCATAATCTCGTTTAGATGGAACTCGAATTAGCTGAATACAACGATGATCGTAGTCGACAAATCACATTACTTCTAGAAAAACAACGTTGTGAATTAACTCAAACCGATCGTGATATCACTAACTTAGGTGTGAATGTTTCTGATCTTGCAGATAGTATCCAAGATATTCACTTCTTTTCCGCTAATCCACCCGTTCATTTGACAGCTCAAGAAAAACAGCTATTTACAGGCAGTGCTCATCCGAATAATCGTGCATCGATGATCAGCTTACAACGTTCGTATAGTACAAATTCTTTTACAACGAATGGTAGTGGAGCAAACGCACATAAATAATCTCTTGATATTAACAATCTATGTGAATACAGTGATCCTTCTTATCCTATTCGCTGTTTCTCGCTCGTTCGAGTTCAATTCAGGTAAATCTGTCTCTTCCAATTTTTTTGTATAAAATCGAACACTCTTGGTTTTTTGTGTTTTTTCTCACTCTCACTCTCTCTCTCTCTATTGCAATCAGATTATAATTGTTCATTTTGTTCTCTCTTTCTCACGCTATCTCTGTCCTATGACTTATATATCTTTTGGTTTTTATCATATACGTAACAAACAGTTTCTTTTTTTTTCTTTTGTTGCTTTGCTTTATATATACATATGTATACACTATTTTTCTAACTGGTCTCTTCTGATATTTGACCAAAAAACCATCCTACGAGACAAAAATTGGAACATTTACGGTTGCTTATATATAAATATAAATATAAATATATTCGATTACGATAATTCATAATTTAATTTTAGATTCTTTTCTTCAGTTTTCTACTTTTTTTTGTCAGTAACAAAGATGAGTGATAATGCAAATCACGTAACAGTGACTGTCGAACAATCGACAGCAACTCCTGCTCCTGCACAGACCCATGAGAATGTTGAAGCATCTGCGACAGTGCAAGCAACACCATTAGGTACGATATTGACGACAAATTGCATTCATATAACCTACCCCCTTTGTATTTATTTTACATTAGATGGACCACCACCTGCATATGAAGCTGCTCCATCATCAAACGCTAGTGCTAATAATCCTGGTAATGTAGATGAGGCTGTAGGTGTGATTGAAGCTCCACCGCCATACTGTCTCGTCGACCCAAGTAAAATCCCCAATATGGACCATATCCCACATTATTCGCAAATAACACCTGTTGAAATTATTGATCTAAATATGAACAGTAGTGCTGGCAACGAGCAGGTAACAGTAAGATACTCTGTTGATTTTCCATATAATTGTGTGTCTTTTTTTAGTCAAATCGTTATCATAATCAAGCAGCGATTGCAGCTTGGCTTTCATCGGGTTCGAACATGGACATCGGTACAGATTGTACATTCCTTATGGCATTGTAAGTACCCTGTCCCTTCGATGTCCAGACTCGTTCAATTCTTCTTTGTAATACTTAGTATAATTGCTTTCTTTTTCAACTGGATCGGTTTTCTTGCCGTTATTTGTCTTATTCCGACCATCGCTGCTCGTTTCGGCGCGATGTCAGGCTTTGGCTTGAGTGTCGCCAAATGGATAACCGTTGTTCGTTACCATGAATTGAATAATTCATCCTATCTTACACCAAATAACATGTCCACACCTTATCATCGAACCATCGTTCATGATCCTGCACACAACTTCGTCTTTGCTATTGTTCTATTTGCTGGATTCTTCTTGTTCGTTCGGGGTTTAATATCTTACATTGCCGTTAAGAATCGTGCAAATCAACATGGACAAACAGCAGATGTTTTCAATTGGTACTAGACTTTCAAGAAAACTACTTCAAGAGACCTTCTTATATTCTCTTCGTTTGTCGATCTGTTACTAATATTGTTCTGAACAAATAAAAACTTGAGGGACAATATATTTATATCAGCTAATCTACATATACGTATATGTTTTTTTCTTGTTCTCGAATATATGGATGTCTTTTGTCCTTTTTTTTGCTTATTTCATCGATCAAATCCTTTTTTTTCGAAATATATATCGTATGTTGTATTTAACATCATTTACGAATGTTTCTCGTATCCAACCGAAAAGAAATCGCAAATCGGGTTTACATGGTTTTATTGTCTTTTAGTGTATAAATAAACGTAATCATCAGATGTGATTAGATCTTCGTATGATGATGAGTTTAGAAGAGACAGAGCAGAAACAGAAAAGGTTATGTACAATAAACACGCGTTCTAGAAAAGAAAGAGAGGTGCGAGAAGAAAATCTATAACAACGAGAACGGGAAACAACAACAACAACAACAACGCCTTTCTCATTCTTATATACAGGTGATAGAGAAGAAAAACGAAAATATTGTTCTGAACTACCGGCTAGTACGGCAACCAACACAGTTCGGTAAAAGAGAAGGAAAACGAATCAGCAAGAGAGATGAGAAGATATGCATGTGAAAAATGAGGATGGTTGACTGTTGCATATAAACCATATTTAACACACCGGCGAATTGACCTGAACTGTTCGATTTTACTTTTCCAAGGGTAAATTGGGGAGGATTACGAATTGAGAATAGTTCGAATGTTCAGTCATCCAATGACATCGACGCTTGTCGAAGGTGCTCCCGTGCATGACGGTGTGATTCTGAGCATGAACAGCCAATCATCATTTCTCGGTTTAGCAACGTATCAGCTGTTGCTTGGTCTCCTGTTGCAACTAGAATAGCAAGTCGGATTAAATTTTTCGATAAAAACGAATGAAATTTGACACGTACTGGCGGTGTGAACAGCTGATTGTCCGAGCCAACCATTTTGGTGAATATCGGAGCCAGCTTTCAATAGATAATCAATGATTTCAGCATGTGTACCACGGACAGCTAGAAAAAAACATCAATCGAATTCCAATGGGGTAAATTTAAAATCGATAAATCTTACCAAGAATGAGTGGAATATCTCCATCATCATTTTTACAATTAACACTAGCTCCGTATTTAACAAGCGTTTGAACTACATCGAGATGGCCATTTTGAGCGGCAGCGTGAAGAGCTGTATAGCCGAATTGACCTTTCTTTTGGATATCAGCTCCTGCATCGATTAATGCTTTAACGATATCACGTCGACCAAGCATAGCAGCGTTCATCAGTGGTGTATAACCATAAGCATCAGGAGCATTAATATCTGCACCTAGAGAGGACAAAATAGTCAGAGTAAAATCGAATTTCATTCGAGTTCAGAATATTTCTTTACATACCTTCACGAAGCCAGCATTTAATTCCTTCCAAAGAACCGCATTCGGCTTCTTCTGGTAGAGAACGTTTAGTTTTCTGTGGATTGTTGAATAGATTCAAAACAAGATCAGTAGTTGTTTTGATCCATGAAACTGGGTAGTAAATGTCGCTTATATCAATTGAAGGCATGATAAAAATAATGTTAGACTGGATAATCTAAATCGAAGTTGAATATCGATAAAAGAGGTTTTGCACTCGTTAGTATCCTCTAAAGACTGTCCTTGTATTTATTTACGTTGTAAATCTCTGCTTTTCTCGCTCTCTCTCTCTCGACGTCTATAGTTCTTTTTCGTACGTTTTTACTCCCTATTTGCATACATAGAAGATAGTATTCGAGAAAGAATAGAAGTAACTATCACGCGCTCTACACGCAGTAAAATGTCCTCTCCAATCTCGTTCGTTTTACCATCGTTACATACAGCGATGAGAACGAGAAGAAAGACGATTGGTGGTAAGAACTCAAGGATAGCATGTGATCGATGCTCGCGACTGCTAATGGCATGCGTTGGATGTGTGGACTATGGAATGGAGAACGTTATCCTAGATTTTAGCATGTCACAATGGAAAATCGGAACGAGAACTTTGTACAGTACGATCGGTACTGAACTCAAATGATAATTCTTTCTGTCATCGACCAAAGTGCATTAGTTTAGAAAATCTATTCTGAACTGTGAACCTTATCCACTTCTACATGAGGATGTACAATGAAACAAAACGAGAGAAATGCAGAGATTACAAGGATGGAAGTACTAATTTGAACAAAGTTGCAATTTCACCTACCTGATTTTACTTATGAGAATATATGACAAAGATCGGTTTGATTGGGGTGTGGCTATATGCACAATAGTAAGACTGTAATATGATTGAGAAATCGAATTTGCGCTGGCTATTTATTGCCGAGAGAAAGAGAGAGAAATTTTGGAAGAATAAGGAGCAGGTCGTATGACTCTATCACGCGCACTCTGCATGGGTTTTCTTTGCGTCTGTTCTGTTTTGCATTGTGGTCGTGTTAACCAAGCCTCCAAATATCACGAGCTTTGTGCGTGATCAACACTTTTTTTGTTGTTGAAATAAAGCACGAGGATAACTGGCTCAATATATTCTGCGTTTTTTAAATGAATATAATAAAAGAAATGTAAAACAGAGACTGAAATATATATGACAGCATTAAGTGCAAAACGAGATACTAAAAAGTAGGTGTGTGACATCAATACGTATAAATCTGTTTTAAATGTAAAACATTCTTTTCAATAAGACGACTCAGTTCGTTATGACTATTGACAACAATTCATTTTACTGAAGTTCTCGATGTTATTCGCAGTCATCGCGATGAAAGATTTGTCACGCTTCTTAGGATGTGATCAAAGGGCATCGATCATAATGTAAACAGAATGACAAAAAAGTCGATCTTTGGAATTGACATGCAACATGCTCTCTCTCTCTCATGTACACCTGTTTTGATGCATTTTACTAATAGTACTAAACAAATTCAATGGCAAAGAAAAGTGTGTGTTTCTATTAGCAACAACGTAGGAGGTAATCATCTAAAAAAAGGTATACACTCGACGATAAACAAATCTCGCATTGAAATAGTCAGATTGTGGGTGTTCAAATTGTTGTTATTATTACGTTTGGGTATTTTCGTGTTACTCGTGTTAAATATGAGGGCATCAACTGTCAACACGTACTTTTCAATGATCACGACGCAAAACATGCGTTTTTAATCAGAGAAGGAGAACATGGAAAACATATGCGGCAATGTATTATATTCAAATAGGAAAAAGTCCGTAACTTTTGTTTGGTACTTTTAGGGTCAAATTTTTTATTACGTAGCCGTTATTCGTTCTAAACGGACGATTATACAGCGGGCCTTGGAGATCTAATCATTGTTTAAATATTCACGCATAACTAACGAATTTACATCGACGCATATTCGAGAGAGGAGAATATACGTTTCTTTTTCTAATCATGTTTTGAATAGAAAATATTTTTTGTGTATTAGACAACGATGTCAAGGTTGTATGTACTGCTACGAAGGATAATAGTAACTGATTTTCGTTATTGACGTCAATCGATACAGGTCTTTGTTTATAGACACAATCATAAGGTAAAGTTCATTTTATACGATGACATGACCAAAGAAGTTGGACAGCGATGAAGAAATATGTAGAAATTTGCATCGCTGTTTGGTATTATTACAATTTAGTCATAAACAACGAAAAGAATGACAGATAACATAACTTCAATCGGATAGCACATGATGTGTGATTCAGTAAAAGTATTCAGTACTTCCCAGTAGTATCTGATATTTAAGTGAGATTGCTGTGAAATCCAATTTTCTATTCGGAAAGTTAATAAGAGGCGTGTCATCTTGCTTGGCAAGAATATGGCCCTTTTTTTTCAACTAAAGACTCTCAAACAATAAATGATATCCTATCAGGTCATATGCAGCATATGGTACGTTTCACACGCGCGTCTTTGTCTACAGAGCAAAGTCAATCGATCAATCATCTGGTATTAGAACGAACTTGATAGTCTATTAAAGAACTAAAAGCGCGAGCACATGACTTATCAAACAGATGACGCTAGATTACATTATTGGATAGTGTGAATGAGAAATTTCGATAGTCGGAATAATTTTCGGGCATGTTCTCGAATGGTTTCTCCCTAATAAACTTTGAAAATAATCATTCCTGTCTTTTAATTCAAGGATGAATTTAAACCAATAAATCTCTCATCTGTATGAGTCATTGTATCTGTTCTGATAAGAATTTTGTTCTCACGAACGAATTTTGAGAAAACTCTCTGATTCTGATCGAGATCGAGATCGAGATGTCTTCTATTTCAAGTAAATGGACACCGAAACAACGTGATTATGTTTCCGAACATAAACAATTCAATAAACCAACAGCCGTAACAATAAATCATCCACTCGGTATAATTGTTGTACGTTCTCGAAATTTTAGCATAGGAATGAACTTTCATCAACGACTTCCATTATAGGCCAGCAAACCACAAACAGTTACATCGACATCGTCACCTGTTATTGATCCACTTTCAGCGAAAATCAGTCAAGTAGATATCGACCCATTGTCACGCGCATTATCTGCCGCGATTAGTACAAATAAGAAAGAATTATCTGATGAAATAGCAGCGACAGCACCTGATACGTTCGAGCCATGGTCGAGTAAGAAAAGTTTGATATTAAATCAATACTCTACAACCAAGAAAATCAGTATGACAACTGCAATGAATAATAGTAATGATGAATCGACTATTGATAATTCTAAAGGTAGGAAGGCGTTCATTGTGTTGGAAATATTATCCGTTTATTTATTTAGCTTCGGATATGACCACAACATCGGAAAGAATAAAAAATCGCTTAGAGCAATTAGATGCATTTGAAGTAAGAATGTACCTGAATTGTCGAAATCTATGTATCTCATGTTCCTATGTTGTTTCAGGGTGGACAACAAACTCAAAGTTTAACTCAACAGGAGTACATCAATCGAATCAATGAAATGAGCCGAGATATGAGTCAAGCATGGAAAAGTGATCAACGTGTTAAAACATTAAAAATCGCCATTCAAGTAAGAACAGTCGTTCGTCTAATTCGGATTCTGCTAACTGTTACTTTGCTTGCAGTGTTGTAAATTATTAGCTGATATGAATGTCATGGAATTCTATCCGAGTAAATTCTGTTTGATTACAGATGTATTGGACACATTTGGTAGGAAGATAGAAAGAAGATATCCAATGATTTCTATTCCCTTGTCTAGGTAAAATGGTCTACACACGTTTGTTAGAAAAATGTGCATCACCGAATGGCAAAATTCGTAAGATAAGATTAAATATTCAATAGAAAATAATAGTGCTTACTTTTCTTAGCGGATCGTATTGTGATTGATCTTGTTCCAGAAACAACACGCGAAACTGCTCGAAATTGGTTTTATAAAATCGCTATTATTCGTGAATTACTACCACGTATTCTTGTTGAAGCAGCGATTCTTAAATGTTACAACTTCTTATCTGCAACGTAATGGTCATTTTCATTTCTCCGACAGTACTAGATTTGCTTTGATTCTTCTAGACATTATCAATCTACATTGGTACAATTAGTCAAAATGTGCCGAGGTATTGGTGATCCATTAGTTGCTGCCTATGCTCGCTGCTATATTTGTCGAGTAACTATGATTTGAACGCATTGAATCGATTAGAATTTTCTGTTAATATATCATAGGTTTCTATTGATATCGATTTCACACATCGTGAACCGATCGAAGTCGCTTTTACAGATTTATGTCAGTCATTTCATCAAATAACTACGCCAACTGTTAAAAATCTATATGCATCGCAAAAATTAACAACTAGCATATATTTATCCCTATATTCACCAGCATTAGATTGGATAGTTCAATGTTTATTACATAAACTAGATGACAAGAAAACCGAACAAATGATAAATAAAACGAAAGCAGGCTTAGACATGCCAAGGTAAGCAGGAGAGTTTCACTTTACAAAGATGTCGCATTCATATGTTCTTGTTTGATTGCTTTAGCGGCGGTGTCGTATTGAATGCACTTTTGAACACACTTCCGCCAAGTCATGTTCGTGCGAAAGTACAAACATATATTGGAATGATCAATGACTGTGACGAACAATATTTTCCCAAAGTAAACTAATGCAATTTTTACCAAGAGAGTACCAATGAAGATTATTTTAGAGTATATTATATCGTTCATTGGGTTTATCTCTTCTCCTATCACCGCCAGAATCAACACCCTCAGATTTACAGATACTGAGCAGTGTTTGGAAAGTGGTGACGAAGTTCAAAGATCCATCGGTGAGAAGAACTTTCTCTAACTCAAGCGTAGAAAAACTCGTCTCATTCCTTTTAGAGTTACATGGCATGCGCTGAAGTATGGACGGAATTAACTTCCAAAGAATATTCTGTAAAATCTTCGATTGAACTCATTCGTCCATTCTCGTCATTTTTTCATTTGAATAGATTCGAGAAGTGAACACTATGATAGGTGATATTATCAAGCATTTAACACCCGATCGTGCTTTCGAAGAATATTATGGGAGATTGCACGCAATTATGATCAAACTGTTAACAAATGTCGAAGATTTTGCAGCTCTATTCTCAATGGTACTGAATGAAAAAGAACTCGTTTGATTATACTGTTCTTGTTACTACTAGGATAAAATCTTGCCATTTCTCGATTTGTTTCAACGAGAAAACGTTCGAGTAGACATCTTCAAATCGATCTTACATGCATTTGTCAGCAGGTTTGAATGTTAAATGATGTTCTACTTCAACCATATCACTTATCTATTTGTCTAGAAGCTCACAGGAAAAAACTAATGATCCAGTGTTAATAGCTGCGTTGATTCATTGTGCTAAATGTGTGCACGACACACTTGGGTAAGTCTGGTTTGTTTACGTATACAGGAATGTAATCGTTCATTATACAGAGCTTTGACAAATGATGATGAGCTACGAGAAGTTAGTGGACTCTTATCTGCTATCATACGAAAGGTTGATTACGGCAAAGATGTTGAGCAAGAGTTGAAGTTTTGTGTGGAAGCTCGTGGATTATTTGGTTATATCGATTCAGTTACAATTACACTCATTCAAGTAAGAAAAACAGAAAAAGGAAAGACACTTTCGTTCTTAACAATTATCTCACGTTGATAGAAAGTCAATAAACTGGCTATATCCACACACCGTAATGTCAATGGCGTTCATTCACCTGCTACATCATCATTCATCCGGGCTTGTATGGCTTTTTGTTATATTACAATTCCATCGTTAGAACATCCGTTACATAAACTTCAATTATACACACTTTGTGCACAAACAGCATATTTGAATCAAAGCCCTTCACAGGGTAGGATGAGGGCAAATCGAAATCGTTTGTAACTTCTTCTCATAATGTATTTCAGGAGATGGCTTTCTCAAAACCGCAATTACTTTGCTATCTGAATTTCCAAAACAAATTGAAATCGAAGGAAAGCCAATATCAAGTGATCGATATCTCTATGAATCGATTACTAATATCATGGGCACACTTGTTGTTGTACCAGTATGCGACTTTATATGTATAACTTGCAGAGAAAATTTTATTCTTTCTTTCAAAAGGATAATCCCGATGGCGGTGTTCTATATCTTGCTAATGGATTAAGTAATGTCATTAGTCAAATGAAATGTTTCGATGAAGCAAGTGAAACACGTGCGCTGCTTCTGATGAATATGCTCTGTTTTCTTACTACACAAGTTCAATCAACATTACCGTATCATATTCCAAAAGGTATGTTCTCATGTTGACCGAAGAATGTCTTCAGTCTTTGTTGAAATTAGTCGAATCGAATGATACTTTGTATGGCAATGATGAAAATTTTATTAATGAAATGCATCAACGGTTGAGTCACATTTGCGAACAGATCATTCAGATTCTGAAAGATGTGGGCAATACGGTAAATATGAAAGAATGCATGTTATAGACGCGAACTCTTCTCTGAATCTTTAGAATCCAAAGCGTCAGTCTTCATTGGCTCTCGAGTTTTTCAATCGTTTCATTGCGCATACCGACTTGAGCCAGCCGAAATGCTTAAAATTTGCCGTAAATCTTTGGAATTTAATTCAGAAAAATGCCAGTCCTGACACACAAAAGACTGCCGTATGTCTCACTAAAGTGCTCTTTTGAAAATATCCTGTTTTTTTCGTTGTAGAAACGAATGTTGATTGCCATTGAGATTAGTTCGAATTCTGATCAGTCCTTTAAACGTTTACTCGAACTTCTATCCGGCACGATGAATGAAAGTAGTCGAGTATCATCTCGCTCGTCGTCAACATCCAATTCGATACAATCATTCAATACTGGTGATTGAAATCTTTTCCAAAATTAGCAATAATGATTCTCTCCATACCTGTGATTAGTCGATTTCGTCCTTTTTATTTCTGTGGAAACCAATTATGATTGATTTATGTATTTTCTTATAAAATAAAGATTTTTTTTTAGATCATTTTTAATACCATACGAAGAGTTGTTTGTGTTTTTCTTGAAAGTCCAGTTAAGTCAAACTGTTTACTTTGTTTTTATTGTGAAAGAAAAGTCCTTAAACGACACTTATTCTAAATATGAATCACTCGAGAGAGAAAACCATTCTATGCTGACATAAAACTATTCCTTATATTTCTTGATGACGCGAAAATGAATGAGGCCAGAAAATGAGAGGGAAAGAATAGATAATTTTGACGTTATTATTGTCTGTCTACATTTATCATAGCACCAACAAACACCTTATTTATTTGAAACTTGCTTTAACATGGGGTGGTTGTTTGACAATAGCGCGACTCTTTCAATGGTCCACACCGTTTGCCCCCATTACGTGATCGACGTACAGGTACACGTGTACGCGTTTGCATAGCATCTTGACCACAACCGGTGCATGACGACCAAACGCTCCATTGACTAACAACACAATCGACCGGTGCTAAAATGAATTACCATCGAACAAATATATCTGTTAAGGGGAAGAATACATACGACAACGAATAGTATGACATGGTTGTGTCTCTTCCAGTTGTATCGATCGGCAACGATGATCGTCAACGTGATGTTGGATTAATAGTGTTCGGCTGCGACGTCGAATACCATTCGGCCCACATGTTACTGAACACTCACTCCATTCACTCCAAGGACTTGTCGGACATGATCGATCAGTACCTGTAGAAGAAAAGTATTGAAATGTTATTTGGTTTTCGATAATCTATACCTTCGGCAAGGAAACTTTTACAGGCTGTCTCGCATTCCATTTTATCAGCGAAATTGTTCTTGTTATTACCACGGGCAGGACATGAGGTGAACGGTACGCATAACATACTCGTCTTATTGTAATGATAACGTTGTAAACCACGGCATCGATTATCTTCAGCTGGTTCGGACATACATCGATCTAGACAGTCGATTGTAGAAATTTAATAGAATATTTTCTTGCACTTATCCAGGTTTACCTTTATTCTCATTTTTGTTACAATGCATTGAATCTGCACCTTGACATTGACGTTTTTCGACCAAATGAATGTCTTGGCATTGAGGATCATGATGTGAGTTATCATTGATAAACCATCGTCGTCGTTCTGTAACTCCTTGGCCACATGATACAGAGCATGGCGAGAATGATGACCAGTCAGTCACAGCACATCTAAAACAAGACCTTTTAGATTGAAAAGTAAAGCGAAAGCAATTCATTTACTGCGCAACTTGTTGATTATCATCATCACAATCATCACCTGATCTTTCGTAACACATTTCACTTTCACTTAGCCGTTCATTACATCCGTTATGATCCCGATTTTTGTACATTCTAAAAATATAAAATCCATTCGGAAATGTTGTACAAGACAAATGTAGAAAGCCAACCTTGTTCGTGTTCGTAGACCATTTCCACATTTGACATTACAAGCACTCCATTCTGACCAAGGCGATGTCATACAACGAGGATCAGCCGATTCTTCTTCTGCAAACATTGAGAGTATTTCATAGAACAGAGCAGTGAATGGAAAAAAAAATGATACGCACCAAGTAATTCAACGTTCGATTTAGCGACTTCTTTTTCGCTCTCGACTTCGCTTGTACGACTCAAATCGACAAAATCTGGACCAAAGTCAATAACTGACGGTGTTTCCGTATGCTGTGGACGACCACTTGGACATGATACACCTTGTGTCATCACCCGTTTAATACTCAATTTAGCAAATGGTGGTGGCTGTTGACCTAAGAATTCAAATATAATAAAGAAAAATCAGTATAAACCTATTGTTTTGTTTAACGATCGTACCAAAGAATGGAGATCGATTATCGGTAATATTGCTTGAAAGAATAGGCATAATTGGCTTACGATGATGTTCTGGGCGTTTTGGTCCCTAACGAAATATGAAATGTATATTCGGTTGCAAAAAATCAAAAGTTTCATTTACATTGTAGCGAACGCCCATGTCAGTTCCTGCGTCAAATGGATGAAGTAATTCTTCGTAGTTATCTAACCAGGTGCAATTTGGAAGACATAAGTCTAAGCCGGATACACCTAGTTAAAATAATGAAAATGCCGAGTAGATTTTTTATTTTGTGCACAAGAAAAACGACTCAATTTACCAGCAACCCAATCGGGTGACGGCCCAAGCATTGTTACAAACGATAAGAAATGATGATTTCTCGATGATGTAACGGCACCTGTAGTAGCTTTTGTAACATTAACTGTCCATAGGCCAGGTACGATCATTATATTTCGAATGACACCGAACTTGGTCTGAGAAAAAAAAACCAGGAACAGTTTTGGTTTCGCTCTCGACTAATCAGTTTAGTAGAATAGAAAATCTTACGTGATTTTTTATTTCTTTCTGCATTGTTCCAATGGCACCCCATTCGGCAACTTGTTTCAAACCATCGCTAGCGATCTCACCATAGTTCCACACTAGATTACAAAAGAAATGTAGAAACTACGACATTTTTTATTGGAATTAATTACGTGAATATTCTTGACTATGAACAGCTCCAATCAAATCAGACCAATGGAGAAGATGTTCTACAAAACGGTAGATATGTATTACTTTCGATAGAGATAGTATTTACCAGGTGGCCAATCTTTTGGATGCGTTTGTTTTGACCACAAGCCTTGAAATGTTATTTGAAATTTCGCTTCGTCACATGCACAGCAAGGATGACGAGGTCGAAAAGTAGCCTTTGGCATGTCTATAGAAATTAACTAGATGTTCATAGAGAAATTTGCATGTTGTCTTTACCTGTCATCATTTGTTTGTGTTTATGTTTCATAGAATTATCATTGCAGTCAATTGTACATGATTGACGTTCTTCCAAAACTTCCGTGCAATGACCATGCATAGCAGCACGCTTGTCTGCATACATTCTTGTTCGAGTTTGCACACCCGGTCGATGACATGTAGCGTTTGAACATGCTGACCATTCACTCCACATTGAAACCAGACATCGTGGATCGTGAACCACTGTGAAACAAGAAAGATTCTATAGCAGTTCTTCTACGGTATCAATTAGACATACTTGATTTATGATCTTGAATGAGTTCATCACACATTGCTTCGCATTCTTCGTGTGTCATGAAATTATTGTCATTGCCTATGCAAAACAAGACTTCCAGTAGTTAAATTAAAATACATTGTATCTCTACCTCGACATCCACCATATGAAAATTTAGTACATTTACGCGTTGTAACATCAAAATAGAATCGATCGATAAATTTAGTACATGGGCCAGGTTCAAGTGGATGCATGCATTTCTCTAAAATAACACAAATATTCTGATCATTCGTAGAATACATTCTTTTTAATAACGTACGTTTCCTTTCAGCAGATTCCATACTTTTAATCATTGTTCGTCGTGTGTCTGACAGGCGATACATTTGTGCTGGATCGCAAGGTGTATGACAATCACGAAATTCTTCTAATGGTTCCGAACAAAAGCCCATTGCTAAAAATTTGACTTTGTATGCACGAAATCGAACTTGCGTGCCAGGTCCACAAACAGACGAGCAAGCGCTCCATTCGGACCAAGGTAAAGTCATACAGCGTGTGTCTTTGCCATCCTCTAAAGACATAAATATATTATTCGATATATTTGTGTTAATTAGAATCCGAATTCAAACCTGTGCGTCCGCGTAATAGAATGTCGCATGTATCCTCACATACATCTCGTGTAAGGAAATTATTGTCATTAGCACCACAACCGCTGTAGTCAAATTCTAGACATTTACTCATGTCCAAATTGAAATAGAAACGACGTTCATATTGTGCACATGAGCCGATTTCGAGTGATTGCATGCAAATACGTTTTTTCTCGATCATATCTGTTAAACGACCCTGCTCACAGAGAGGCTTCATTCCAATACAGGACTCTTTTTCCATCAGTTGATATTCCGATCGGCATTGAGGCTTGTCGCCACCTTTGAGCATGGTACGTGATCGAGTGCGCATACCTTCGCCACAAGTAACCGAACAATGAGACCATGCTGACCAGTCACTTACCATACACCTAAAGTCAAGAGTAATTTACTTGTAAAGCATGTTTTAACAGAAGATTCCAAAGCTTTACATCGAACTATCCAATGAATGCGGATGGTTATTTGTCATTATTGATGAGCATGATGTCGAATGACATGAAGCCATATCGTAAGTTCGTTCATTGCAGTGATGACGGAAAGCTTTGTCCGGCATAAGATACGAACGTCGTCGTGTTTTGATGCCATGACCACAAGTCACCGAACAGGATGACCAAGGCGACCACTCGGTTAAACGACATTCAGGCGTTGAGGCTTCTTCTACATCGAAGAGTAAGAAAAATTGTAGTTTGCCAGAAATCTAGTTACCGTAAGCGTAAACTAATTTTCCTGAATGATCGTATTTTTGTTTGACTCGTTCATTTCGATGATGCGCCTGTGAGAGATCAACATCAGGCGATGATTCTTCGCGGTGATGGTGATTTGTTCGTTGAAAATGTTGTCTACCATTCTGATTATTTGGACACTGAGTTCCACGAACAAGCGTACGTTGAAGTGTAACGCGGGCAACAGGCATTATTGGTTTACCTACTCGCACAGAAGTCAGTGTAATTAAAAAGCACAGTGATCTCAGAACTAACTCATTGGATCATGGAAAGATGATGTTGGAGAGATGGTACCAGTGATTGCGTGAATTTTCTCCAATGGTACTGTTGGCAATCGACTAGACTGAAATCAAAGTTCATACATAGGTATTTGCATGAACGCAGATCGAATCTATTGAGTTTACTGTATATGTTGTTCCACTATCAATTCCAGCATCCAATGGATAAAGATCCTCCGAATATTGTTCAACCCATGTACAGTTCGACAAACATAAATCCACTGCATTGACTCCTACAAACAAACAATAGAAAATATTTTCAATCTAATTCATTCATGATTACACGAGACTAAAAGAGAGCATTACGAAATAATGAAGAAAGCATATATACCTGTGAACCAGTCAGGACTGGGCGAGATTTTGCTTACAAAACTCAATTTAGGATGGCGAGGAGAAACAGTAAATACATTCATTGCTGATGACATTTCATTAGATGACATTTTCAAAGGTCGAGCAAGTATTAAACTACGAATAACACCATTAAATGACTATAACAAACAAAAAGCACTAGATCACATATGTATACAACATCAATGAGAAATACAAGAAGACAACAGGAATACAATAGGAATTATGTTTTACATTGTGAGAACAATCTACCTATGAAAGAATCAGAGGATTTTATGTTTTCATCTATGTATCTGCTGACAAGAGATAAACGATGAAAATCTCGATTCGCTCGAATCGCTTGGTACCACCATGAGCCAGACATGAGAAAACGCAAACCAACTGAATCTCTTTCACGTTGCTATTTAAATTTTTGTAAAGAAAATCAATGATTGATAAAAGGTATCTTCGTCATACTAACTTCATTTGCTAAATCTTGTTCAAGTGTGTGAGTATCACCAGTGAGAACGAGCTGACTTAAACCACGATTGGCATATGCACCAATTTCAAATAATGAATAATTGGAATTATGAACAGCACCGACAGTTGTTGAAAAGTGAGCTTTTATACAATAGAATTCCACGTTTCATAAGATCAAGCGAAGTTTTCTCTTACCTGCTGTTGCTGGCCAGTCTTTTTTGTGCGTCTGTGGTGACCAAAGTCCTTTAAATGTTAATTGATATTTGGCTTCACCGCAAGCACAACATTGTTGCATCATTTTTTTCATATGCATTTCTAAAGAAGAAAACAAAGCAAGTCTTGTTATACTAACATACAACATTGCTTATTCCTTGGCATACTAACGATCTTCACACATGGTATAGGTTAACGCATTATCATCTTTGAACCAAACCGTATCCGATCGTACTACAGTTGCTCTAAACACAGTAGGTTTGTACTGTTTCACCTACTCTAGTCCTTAGAAAAACAATATCTACTTGAATGAAATACATCCCTGCGGATGACGTGGTGCAATCCAATCGACAGAAATCGAATTTTTCGATTTATCTGGATTGGCATCTGTAACACCGCCAGGACAATTACGTTGACTGATGATCGCTTCTTGCGTTGACTCGTCATTTGTATGCGTCGATGGTAGTAACTCAAACTGTCCGACTGGACGATAAGCTTGATCATCAGACCATGTTGATGGTACAGCAATGAGCATAAATTCTTTGAACGATGATTGATACGTTTGACTTTTGAAACCACTCAATGAAACTAGAAAAATAATCGTTTGATATCGTATATCTTTAGAAATACTCTTTTACCTTTGTATGTTCGACCCGGAACATATGTTTTGAAACTACCTTCGACTGTTATACGAAAGCCATTGTCCCCTGCCGTCTGAGGTACTAGATATCGTGATGAACGATAGCAAGTCGGCGGTTGTGCAAGAACAACATTGTAGAAAAGTAGTAAGTGAAGAACATACACAACTAACATTGTCTTGTTAATGTAATGTATGTTGAGAAAATGTACCTGTGCTTGTTCGAACTACAAGAGAGAGAGAGAGAGACAAAAAAAGAAAGGAAATATGAATATTTCAGGACATAACCAACAATTGTGATAGAATACAAGGAAAATAATAACAACAACAACTAAGACGAAGAATTGTATGTTTGTATATGGAAAGCACCAGAAAGAAAGAAGAAAGAGACAGAGAAAGAGAGAAGTAAGTAATAAATCAATAATAAGCGAAAGACAGTATATTCTATTGAAGAAATACGACGATGATGATGATGATGATGAAAGGCTAATTTCTCTTTTTTCTCCTCGCACTTTTGTTTTCTCTGATATGCCAACTGACAATCAAACGAAATCAAATAAAATCTTCAGACAGTTTCAATAATGTCCAATTACAGATATAATACAAAAATACTATTCAGATTTAATAATCCAAAGCAGTTTTACAATACTCAAGAGAATAGAAAACGCACGTTCATAATCGAAAACAATGTTGAAATTCAGAATTCTATAAGATGTTCTCTTTTCTTCTGCTTCTTCTTTCTTGCTAAGTCAGTTCATAAATAATTTAGGTTTTCATCGATTGAGAAGTGATTTTTTCTCATCAACAAACTTGCTGTGATCTCGTCCTTGAAAGTAAGTAGTTTCACTGTTCTACAGAGACGACTATAATCGAAAAATGTCTATCTTGATAATAAGAGAACTCTATAATTATAAATAGTACTTCGAGGGCACATAGATAATACTAAACATGCTGTCTTTTCGTAACAAACAGATGGCATTGCCTAAATGACATTCTTTTGATATGCACAATTTATTAAGAAATCCTAAAGAGGCCAACTCGATATCGACGATTCCGCATCGTTATCAGGCGAAAAAAACATTCAGCTTACAATCAAGCGATTATGTTTCCTGTGAGTCTCTTTTATTGGCAGCTAAAAAAAAGAAAATCTCTTTTCCGTCTGTTCTCTTATTCAATGGGCTCTTATTTACTTTTGAACTTGCGATTGAATGCAAAATGTCCTTACTCAAAAAGCAATCATACTAACGGCAGCGAGTCTATCAAAACAGCTGCCATGATTCAAAAAATAAATGGAAAGTCACCGCAACATCGACATTATTCCATGAAGAATTTACTTGCAAACCAATAGATAATATACCTAACAGATAGTATATTGTTTTTCAACGTATTGAATACTTGACTCAATAAACATGTACACACGCAAGTTCTACTAATGAACGTCATAAACAAACACAAGAAAAAATTGAAAAATGATTAAACAGTACCAAAATTGTTTAGTGTCTAGAACGACAATACACACGCGCATGCACACATATACACACACAAATGAGATAATAAAAAAACAGTGATAGATCTATTATTGACTATGATATATGAATTCATGTCGTGTATTAAGCGTTCGTAGTCGTATTTGCAGCTACTGGTGTTGATTCTGCGGATAATTTTTTTGGTCGGCCTCGCTTCTTAGTTATGCTATCGGATTTAGCTGGTGGTTTTGCTTTTAGTGCTGATTTTTTGGCAGAAGCTGATCCAGATGGGCGACCGCGGCCCCTGCCCGATGAAGTTTCTGTTGATACTGGAGATTTCGCCGGTTTTACAACCTTTTTAGGCGAGAATCCCGATGGTCGTCCACGTTTTTTCTTTTCTAGTGCAGATGCACTATCTGTTTCTTTTAGAACTTCTACCGGATTTGCTCGAACCTAAAAGACGCCTTTATCAGATCGATAGTTTCTGAAAACGGTAAGTTTTACTTGTGGTTTTCCGATGCTATTGACTTCTTCAGTTGGCGCGACCACGCCCTTCGATGGTCGACCGCGTTTCTTTTTATTTGCGTCACCATTTACTGACGGTTGTTCTTTTTTTTCTGATGTTGTCGGTACAGCTTTTTTGGCTGATGACGTGTCTCCTGTTGTTTTGCTTGGCCGACCACGGCCACGTTTAACTCCACTGGCAGTCTTTTCCACCTTCATTGTACCTGCCGACTTCGGTGGACGACCTCGGCCTCTCTTTGCATTGACATTACCTGATGATCGATTGTTTTTACCTTGATCTAGATGGCAAGTATTCCTCTATGAGTGGCAAATAAGCAAACAAAACTCGTTTACCATGAACACTGTTGGCTGCTGCGTCTGTATCCATAGGCAAAACTCCGGCACTGTCATTCAAAGTTGAAGCATTGTTTTGTTGTTCCATTTAAAGTTCGATTTTGTGTAAATAAATCAAAAGCGAATCAATAGCGAAAAGAAAAAATAAGAACGTCTCAATGAGATGAGCTCGATTGACCGATGTTCGTCTAATGATAGAGAAAGAACAAATGAACAATGATCGATTGATCATCTTTCTCTATTTCTCATTGGCCAACGAGATAAGATCCTGTATAAAAACCTGTCTTTCGTTTTCTTTTGAGTACTACTGAGATATTCAATGGAAGAGTACGTTCGGCTGATGACTTCGCTCGACAGGTTATTAGCACTTCGATTTCATGAAACATGACACTCAAGATAATAGTATGATACGCATATCTTTCGTCTGTGCCAAGTGACATCTGTTATCTCTTTCGAGTAGATTATGATTGGTTTGATCACAAAAAGAGTAATCTTTAATTATAAAGGAAGTCACTTCCTTTTCTTATATGCTTTTTTTCCTAATAAACAAAAAAGAAAACGCACGCACACGGGAAAAAGATACTGTACACAAAAAGAAACCAATGCTCGGAAAAGAAACAAACAGATCGGGTATAAAAGACCGAAAAAACGAACCCGTTCTAGATACTTGTTGCTAGATATATATGTATATATATACAAGCAGAAAATGGTCACATCGAAGTTTTTTTTTACATATATACACTGACAAGTTAATGTTGTTCGTTTTTCATCTTTATCATCAAATGTACATAAAGAGAAAAAACGAATTCATATGTAAGAAACAGAGTGCAAGAGAGAGCGAGAGCGAGAGAGAGATAGACAAAAAGAATCACAGATGAAACAATGACGTGTACTGTAATAAAGAGGAAGAAGATATACAAATATATGTATGTACATGGGGAAAAGACATGAAACTGTTCTTCAATGTTATGCACAAAAAGAAAGAGGAAAAAAACTCGAAAGAATAAACCAAACAAACAAACGAACAAACAACAGATCAGTTGATTGTGAAGCAATGAAACGAAACGAAAGAGACAAATGTAACAGGAAACGAACTAATGGTATGCTAAACCGGGAAAATCAACTCTCTCACACTCACTTAATTTACAACACACAGAAATAAAAGTAATAGAGATACCTGAAATGGTCTGGTTGTTACAAACACGCACGCACACACATATATTATATATATATATATATATAGAGAAAATTTTTATATACAAATTTCTTTTTACATCATACCAATCTGATTGAACACAGATTCATCATCGCCATATAAGTCAATAAGAACTCCTAATACTTGAGGATGTTCATGAGCAATTGCCCATTCAACAAGTGATTTGTCACCTGTTTTGCGACGTTCTTCGTACCGACGCCAATCGGCACCGTGCTTCAGTAACGTAACAACAACAGAACCTTGATTGCATTCAATAGCTCGTTCTAATGGAGTCTTATCTTCGAAGCCAGGATAATCAACGGGAAAACCACGTGCTAATAAATATTCAATGATATCAAGACGACCATAGCCTATGGCAACATTTAATGCTGATTCACGAGCCACCGAGATGCAGTACTAGAATAAAAATATTCGATTTTATTTGTTATTTGATCATCGCCAATATTCTTATTAACAAGAAATCTTACGGTCAACGAAAAGACGTTGACTCGCAGCGAAAACCTTGGCCATGATTAATCCAAAATTGAGCTTTTCAAGCATATAGAAGGATGAAAGCGAACTATTCCTACACATCAAGGTTAAACCAAAATAGTCGGCCACTTCTATTTTGATTCACTTAATCAACTCAAACAAAGTATAAAAATCAACAACTTTTTCCACTTTCCCTCCTTCTATAAAGCAAAACTAAAAACGATACCTCGATCAACCTTATTTTCTATGCACAATAAGAAATCTATGCTATGGTAATTCATAATCGATCATTTGAGAAAGAAAAACAATCTCTTCTGTTTTGTTTGCCTATGTTCTCTTTCAATACTTTGTTGTTTTTTCGAATGCAACCGAACTTACTGGATTATGACCGAGATGAAGGAGCAGATCGACCATAGTAAGTCTTCCGTTATCAATAGCAGTGTATAGTGGTGTGTGACCATTGGAATCGAGTAAACATGTATCAGCGACTGTTGGCTGTTGTCGAAGTCGACTATGTAAACGAACTATTCCTGCAACATCATTTGTTCGAACAGCATGATGCAAATCAAACTTCGGCAGAGGTAACTCCGAAAGTTGTTGTTGAGGATGCTGCTGCTGCTGCTGTTGTTGCTGCTGCTGTTGCAGTTGTTGATGTTGAGGTTGTGGGATTAGTTTCGTCGGATGGGAAGGTTGTTGGTACGGGGCATAATGGGTACGATGTTGAGCAATCACAGGACCACCGTTATGATGATGATGAGAACGGTGTCGATAATTACTCTCAGTTAACATCTTACTCGTGATCACGATGGAAATAAACAAAAAAAAATATCTAAAAGTAAAATCATACATCAGCTAAGAGAAGATATATACATGTAAATGACCTTCTCCTCCTTCTCGTCGTCGTATTCTTCTTCACATCACCCTAGATCGATGGTCTAACATGCCCTAAGTGCATTTCTCTTTCTCTCCCTTTTCTCTATTAATCGAAAGAGAAAAAACGAAGAGAAGAAAGTAGAGAACGAAATAAACTCGATATCCAGGTTGTTCGTCTTTCTATTCGTACATATCACGAAGCAAAATAAAGAAAATAACGTTTTATTATCAAAGAGACAACTCTTTCGTGTCTGATAGATTTTCATTGTGAGCTGGTGCACAGCGTCAGCTGCGATGAAATGAGTAAGCACGGGAGAGAATGAATCAAGAAAAGGATCATATCAGGACAATTGGCCTCCACTTTCTTTAGATAGCGTAATAGCTTTGTCCTCCACGATTACTTGCTCACATGTGTAATGGACGAGATGGATATGGCATACGTCCCTATTTCTTTTCCCTACGTCCTTCTCCGTTCTTCATCTATTCATATATCCCCTTTGTTCGATAATTTTATTGTCAGCTACGCACAACGACACAAGGTCTTGTTCTCGTAAGATGCGTACGGCCTACACGCAAAAGAAAATGAATAGAATGAAGAGAAAAAAAATGTACTGAGTCTTCCTATCTACAATAAATGCCGTTATATACGTACTAGCAGTGACCAACGCATGTATATATTTGCACGCTAGTTATTTAGTCGACGACTTACGTCTGCCACCAACAACAATGCATCTGTTTTTTTTAAGTCTTAAGTGGTCCACTGACGTGTCTTTCTTTTTCGCTATGTATGCTATGCAACCAATTGCCTCAGGCATGTACGATATATTCAGTCAGTCATTTACTTTAGAGATGAAAGCATCATCATCATCCTTTTTGTCCCTATTATGCTTACAATTACCTTTGGTGCGTACGTCTACCGAAAAATAAGAAGCGAATCGAAAAAAAAAAGGTGAAGTCATAGAAAATGATTCAAATGAAAAGAAAAGGCAATGTGTGCTGTTGTTGTTGTTGCTGCTGCTGCTTGTTTCTCTTGATGTCTAAATCAAGTAGTAATACTAATACGACGAATCATATACGTGTGCTTGTTCTTCTATTTCTTTTTTTTTCTTTCTTTTTTCTCTGCTCTCGTTCCCCCAAAAACCGCATATACATACCAGCTGCTCGTCGACTCTAGGCATTGAGAATTCGATGAGAGAAAAGAGAAAGAAAAACTGAAAAAGCGAGAACAGAGAAGTTATACCCTTGTCTCGTCGGAAAACATTCGGGCTGAAGGGTTGCGTTTTATGCGATCTGTCAACAATACACGTAGGCGAAAAAAGCAAGACGAAGGAGAAAGAATGGAATTCCTTCTACTCACTGTTTATTCTTAGATGAATTGGCGCTTGTGTTTTCTCGAGGAAAAGAAAAGAAAACGCTACAAGAAAGCTAATTAGAATAGAATAGAAACAGTACAAGTTTTCTTTCATGAAAACAAACATGTTGAACGGTATTGAAAATATTATTTATCTTTCGAGAGAAAAACAACACGCCCTCAGTCGTCCATTTTTATCCACAAAACTAGCTCACTGACGGATGGATAATAAACAGCGTTCGAGATGTGAAGCATTAGTATCTTAAACTAATGTTCCTAGTGAAAGAGAAAAAAAAAGCCCATGATGACATTTTGTGAATGTTAACTATGAGAGAAGTATACAATCAATCGTTGTCATGCATATGTAATTAATCAATCCCATTCATCTTCCTCTATCTCTCATATACTCGACGTACTGATGGAATTGAAGAGAAAAGAAGAAGAAAAAAAAAGTCATAATAATTATACGTTTGAAAAATTTGTTCTCTTTCACCACACAGTGTTTACCTCTTGTGCACGAAACTAGAATGAAAAGAAAACAACGACGAAATGAAGAGAAGAAAACACACAAAAAAAGAAACTTTCTGTTTATTATATACACGTGCCACGTCACGTCAATAATAATAGTGACGCAGAACTATCCAATTGGATGTTATTTCGCCGTGTGATGACGTTGGATCTTACATCATCTCTCATGTGATTAGTTTTCTCTTTGTACGGGAGAGAAAGGATTACCTATTTAAGATGTACACATATGATATCACGAAAATGGATGAACGTAACATGAGTTCAACAAGTAATCAACGGTGAGAAAAAGAAAACTGATAAAACGAAATCGAAGCAAAGAACATTGTTGACTCGAGAAATCTTCATTCTGATCAATTATTGTAGTAGACGATAGACACCGATTGTAGAAAGAAAGAAAAAAACGAAAAGGCAACCCATCATTATCATTATCGTGTCTAAAATGCTCACCTTCGTTATATACGTCTATTCGTCATCACCTCATCTATCATCTTGCTTTTTTCATCATACAATTGATTCGAGACATGATTAGAGATAGAATAAAGCAAGAAGAAGCAGTCAAGTCGATTCGTTTTGAATGATAGTGATCGTTTATGGAAACATCTGGCTAATCAACTGCTCACTTCACGAGTCGATGAAAGATTTTTGTTTTTCAGTACTCGCCTTTTTTTTTTGTCAAATCATTATTTGATGAAGAGCAAGATAAAAAAACGGAATATAACGAAATTTTTTCCTTCGAGAGTATGTCTTACGCAGGGCAAAAGAACCCGTGTATTGTCGTTTTCTGAATGGAATTCAATCCATCGTATTTTACTCCGATACACATTTGTGCATACGCGATTTTTACACTCATTGCTTGTATTTTGCTTACCAAATTCTACACTAAAAGAACAAATCTGTTTTGCAAGGTAATTATTTGTAGAAAAGCAGAACTTTTATCGTTGGTCATTGTACTCGTGCCGAACTTTGTCCTTACCTGCGCACACACACACATACACATATCACATTTTAATTCAGCATGTTTTTGTTGAGATAAAAGCAACCTGTTTAGTCGGTGTCTCTATGAATAAAACCATCAGTTAAAAGAGATTCTTTTTCGTTACAAACAATACCTGGCACAATCATGTTGCTCGATTGAATAGATCTTCATAGTTGAAAAGAACATTGTCAAGTCGTTTGAGACGAGTGCAAAAGCATTTGGATCTGCGTCAGGCATATGTGCACAAGAGTCACCTGAATGTTCGTTCATGTTTGAGATTACGTGCTTAGCTTAATGCTAATGACAGGATAGAGAGTGAAAAATTGATAGAAGTGCACTATTTTCATCATCAAGAGAAGAAATCTATGCCATACTTTTCATACCGGATCTCATGAGAATTAGATTTCAGTTCCATTAATCAAACTTGACATATGGATGTTGAACGAGTGATTGTTTACTATTCCAGTTGAGCAATAGAAATCGAAATCGTATACTCCCACGGATAACCCACAGCAATCGGTTTCCTAAAATGAAAATTTTGACGACATGCTTCTATACTTCCTTCTTCTTAACTCAGAATTCGATACAAACCTGGATATGTATTCATATTGCTCGGTAACGATGCAATTATTCTCAACATTAATTTTCATGTTAATAAAAATCAACTAAATTTGCTAATGTTTTTACATTACATTTCAATCAAATACGAGTAATTCACAATCATCGAAAAGCAGCTTGGATGACTTATTCGTCGTTATCATATGATAGGTAATGACGTACAACTGTTAGAACGGTTTCTTATTGAAGCATACTGAAATCATACGACTAGGAAAAAATGACATGACGTGATTTTGTTCCACGTGATTAATATTTTTAATCATCACCAGCAACAACATGACGATCAAAAATAACGATAAGAAAAATAAATACAAAATCGATGTCACTGTTATAGACGATAGTGGGCGCTAGTCTATTGATACGACAAAGTATATAGCGAAATCTAAACTGATGAGCATCGAAGGACGAACTTTTTACGAGCTATTTCGTTTTATAACGCTCACAAACAATATCCATCGTACGCGGTTTGAATTGACTAGTTTATTGACCTCGTTTCAATCAATCTTAGAACATAAATATGCCAGACTACGATACTTGGGCACGATTGCCATGAGACACTGTAGATCTCTAGAGCAAAGAAACTACGAAGAATATTCGGCAAATAATCACATGTGTGGAGCAGGATAATTGACGATTTTTTTTCTACTTAGAGACCTAACTAGCAAATAGATTGTTTGTTAGCCTTATTTTATTTCGCTGACTCGATCTATCGTAAGATATTTCTATCTTGTTTTCGTCGTAGACTATTTGTCTTTGAATTCGTTCCGTAGACTTCCACGAAAATAACTTCATTAGAATGAGCTATTTGTATATTGCAGAAAATTACTTTTATCTTATTTGTCTTGCCAACATGAATTCAGCCGATAATCTCTCTGAACAGATGGCTTTTGACATATGATTATGTAAAGCGCAACTATGGGACAAGCCAATTGTAGAAAAGACTAATATTTCTACTGCGGTTATCTGTATTCAATATTACTCTGAAGGATCTATATGAATGATAGAGAATTCGATGTCTTTATGATGTTTACTAGACTGAATGATTAACGACTGTGTCAATTCATGTGATTTTTCATACTTTCAACAGAAGATCTTTTGTGCACTCGTGATATTTGATTATTTACTATCCGTTCGTCTATATATGGACATATGGTGTAAATAATTGCGTATATTTCAATTGAATAATAGTCAAAATGCAATCGGAAGCCATAGAAGAAGCAACTTTAGTATATAAATTATCAAAAGCAGTTCAAATGCAAGTTGCTTTTGGTATTTTCGAACTTATCTGTGATCGATTCGATCTTTTTCAAGAGACTGTTGACACGCTTATGTCAACGTATTCAAATCACTGGGACTATTTCAAACGGTACGATGTAGTCAATGTACTCGTCATGTGGAAACTTTGATTTGCATAATAATCTGTTTTTTTTTCAATAACTGTCGAACATATATACTAAAAATAGTCTGAAAATTGAATGTCAATACTGCTTCAAACTCTTATGGTTTCTCATTTTGATTGCACGATCTCAGTGATTCACTCGAGGTCGAACATTAGTATAGATAATTTCGTACGTGTGTGTTTTTCTTCACATAGTGTAGTATATATTATAAAAAGGGAAGAGAAAAAGAAACAGGGACAAAAGTAAGTAGAAGAGTGAGGATGTTGATGATGATAAACACAACAGTGAATAAGACGACGATACCATGACGAACAAAAGAAGAAAAAGAAAGGAGAGTATGACGCTGCGAGAGAAAAGCGCGCAATAAAGAACGTAGAATAACAGCACACACACACACACGACAACGACAAGACACAAGTTATAAGAGAAAAAAATGAAGAAAAACGTTGTTGCCTGCCAGACATCATTCTTATTCTTCTAAAACTGCAAATTGTTGGACGATTGCAGGATCTTTTGCTGCTTTATGTTCTTATTATATACATTGATAATAATAATAAAAAATAAACACCAAATTTCATGCGACTATCTCGAAGGATTCGAGTTGTATGATGACACAGGCGCATATTGTTGTTGTTGTTGTTGTTGTTGTTGCTGCTGCTGCTGTTGTTGTACACTTGATTGTTGTTGAAATAGTTTGGAAGTAATCAAATCTTGTTGTTGCTGTTGTTTCGTTGCCGGATTCACTATGAAATGGGATCGGAAAGATCAACTGTCTATCCTTGCAAATATCTTGTCTTACCATCCAATTTGTCGTAATCAATTCGCATACTTTTATGTGTCTTACGCCAAAGTTGTACATCAAATACGAAATAAACACCTGTTTCATATGCATCATATTTTTGATCTGGCATGACATTCTTTATTCGAGTCAACCAGATGCGCTCCTCTTTATGATAACGCCAGTCTCGTCGATATAATTCTGCAGCAGCTAACAGTTGCACATGATCATTACCAAATAAATAAAATAAAAAAAATACTGTATCCTCATTTAATGTGTTGAAATTCAGTGGAGGCAATTTGTCACGTATTTGCATGCCCATCTGATATTCAAATGGGACTTGGTAATCAATTTCATAGGGACGAGCTTGACTATCGGAGAACGGAGAAAGAAACGATGGATATAGATCACTTTGACTCTCCATACCTAAATGAGAAGACCTCAATGAATGATAAAAGACAAACCTAGTTCTTGACGTACTCAATCCTAGCGTAGTCAGATCACAATTCAACAATGGCGATATATCAGGGTTCTTCTCGGTTTGCTGGATGATTTGTAACAGACCAACCAGACCATATTGATCCGTTATGGCTGTTGGTGGCAAACCATTCATATTTGTTGTGCCAGGTGTTGATGATGATGTATTAGATACTTGTTGTGGATTCGATATTGCTGTTGTAGTTGACGACGAGGATGTTGAGGCTGACGTTGTTGAATTATTGGCTAACGATATCGGTTTATTGTTACCTGCTGTTTGATGTCGACTTATCAAGGTATTCAGCGCATCGATGGATGTTTTAAATGATATCGGTGATTGTGATTGTGAATGCTGTTGTTGCTGAGATGAGCCATATCCGTTAGTAATTGGTTGATGATGATTGGATGTTGATGTCGATGATGTTGAAGAGAACTGATTTTGATAGAGTGATTGAATATTCGTAGATGACGATGATGGTGTTGTTGGTTCATGGGAATTACTTCGATGTGGTAATGGAGGAAAATCTTCTTGTTGCAATTCAAACTAAAACACATTTGAATAGTGAACGGAAATTTGCCATAAGAATGGAACTCTCAATGTTTACATTTTTTTCCATCTGTGCTTGAGATGATAGTGCCGATGCCATCGTTAGTCCTAGAATACTTTCAAAATGCGACGATGATGAAGATGAACTCAACGAATTGGTTTGCTGATTATTAAGCAACTGTTGTTGTTGTTGCTGTTTCAACAGTAATTGTTGTGCCAATGACGATGATGACGACGGTGACGATGATGGCTGTCCGATCGTCGTCCATTGTTTTCCGCCACCAACCGAACCGAATAACGATGAAGAGTTTGAACCGATCGTCGACGGTACTGTTGATACTCCACCATTACTATTAACATGTAAATATGATGACGGTGTCGTCGATGAAGACGAATTGGCAGCTGATGCCAAATGAAGATACGACATCTTGGTTGGAAAAGTGAAAAATCGAATGAGTCTTTGATTTTTACAAAAGAAAAAAGTCTCTGAAAGTGCAAAAAAATGATTTCTAGCAATATTTGTCGATCGACAACCGCAAGTAAACAAATTCAATACATAGTGCGTAGGCGTTTTAAAGAGATAAATGGACAGATAAAAACGACGAAAATAATATTTAAAAAAATCGATTAGTTGAAAGGCAATCTTTCGAATCTAATCAAATGTTCGTCGAAAGCATGATGATCAGTTCGGAATATGATCATTATCATAAACGAGAAAAAGAGTCGAGCCTAGGATGGATGGATGAATTGACACTCGAAGAAATGGATCGCGACAGTCAATTGGATAGATTTTGAGGATTTTTCGTGAGGAAAATGAATAAATTTGTCATGAAAATTTTCTTAGGATTTTTGAAAAAAACTTCTAGAAATTCTCCGAAAATATTTTCCCATCCATATGACTTGTGGCGACAATAGCGTTCTGATTTGCTCAACGATTAAACCCATGAAAAGCACTTTTTGTTTGTTTATTTTCTCATCGACAATGAAATTAAATATTAATTCTTTTTACTCATCACGAATCTTCGTGAATGATAAAAATAGAACTACTATCTACAAGCAACATCACACGAAGTTGTACTTAACCTTCGGCTGCTTGGTCAGCATGATAAATGATACAGCATATTTTTCCATTTGAATTCTTCTCGCATTATTCTTTTCGTAGATAATATTCAGTCTATTCGAATGCATTTAATTTCTATATTCCGAATTCTTTATGTTTTGCTTTTAATTACATTAACGAAACAAGATGAATCTGTGATATCTTTCAAGCCTTCATCTCTTAGCATTATCATTGGGCAACACCAGTCTGTTACTGTTCATCTTGTGAAGTCGAATGTGACTTTTCCGGTTACGATCGCATTCCAATACGATGATAAATTGAATGATACCCAAGGTTACATTGACCTTATACCAGATATTACATTTACAAACGCAACAAGTCAAGAAATTGTCATTACCGGTCGTCATGAAGGCCATTTGATTGTAATCGCACAATCGTCCCAAGTAAATTTATCATCCGCAGTCGATTTCATTCTCATCGACATAGCCCGCAGTCGTGTGATTGATGTTTTTATTCAAATTGTCGGTTGGATATATTTCATTGCTTGGTCAATATCATTTTACCCTCAGATAATTTTGAATTTTCAACGTCGAAGTGTTATTGGACTTAATTTCGATTTCTTAGCTTTAAACATTCTCGGACATTCATGTTATTCGGTTTTCAATCTTTATATGTACCTATCAAAGAACGTCCAACAACAGTACTATGCTAAACACCCACACGGCGTTTTACCTGTTCTATTGAATGACGTATGCTCGATAAGAGAGAGAGAGAGTCGTGTAAGATAAAGTGAGAAATTCTTCATTTTAGGTTATCTTCAGCTGTCATGCTGTTTTTGCATGTGTAGTCACTGTTATCCAATGCTTATTCTTCGATCGAGGCAATCAACGTGTTTCCTATGTCGCCAGAATCATTGGTGGAGTATGCATTGTATTTCTACTCATCTCAACCATCGTTTCAACATCAAAACACTTGTCTACATTAGATTTGCTATATTTCTTTTCGTACGTGAAATTATTTATTACAATTATAAAATATTGTCCGCAGGCATGGATGAATTTTAAACGTAAATCAACCGAAGGCTGGTCTATTGGCAACATTCTCTTAGATTTCACCGGCGGATTATTCAGTTTATTGCAAATGTTCTTACTCGCAAGTAATTACGATGATTGGTCGTCGATATTTGGCTCGCCAACAAAACTCGGCTTAGGATTATTTTCAATTCTGTTCGATATCTTGTTTATTGTACAACATTATATACTTTATCGTACGCACAAGACTACTACGAAAGCGATCAATCTCCCGAATGAAGAGCTCGATGAAAATTCTCCTATTTTGTCAACGAAATCTTAAGTAAAACAGTCGCAATTTCTTTTCCTTCATCTTCCATTCTTCGGTTTTTTTTACAAATTTGTATATGATTATCATCTTGTTTTCCTTTATCGCTGATACTTCGATCTCTTTGATTGTCCCAAAGAAGCAAATTGAATGATACTTTTCCTTTTTTTCTCTTCTTGTTTTTGATTTTTACAACATACCGAAAGGTCAGCTGGCAATAAAATTATTTACCAGAGTTGAGTAAAGAATGCCAACTTGTTTCTTTCTCTGGGCCAACTATTTTGCCTTTAGAATAAATGACAAAGATAATTAAGTAATCCATACGTAGCATTTCTTCTCTCCTATCGTGTACTTACGTCACGCAATTCAAACAGATTATAAACATCATTCAACTTGACAGATTTCATATCATCCATTCTCATTAGCTTATTCAATAGAAAAAAAAAACTTTTTGTCTTCTCGTAGTCGAAAATACAGCTCATTCGTATTCATGTCATAGTGTATGACTGGATACTTTCGAACGAGTGTTATTTTTTCTTTTTGTGATAAGAATGATTTGTTTGAAGATTATATCACTTGACTATTTTGTAGACATGAGTGTTCCTGAATCGTTTGTACGCATCGAAAATTGGTTATCTACGCACGCACCTAGTCTTCTTCGACAATTGAATAAACCTGGTATATCTGTAGCTGAACTTGACAAAGCAGAAGCAACCCTTGGCGCAAAATTTCCTCCATCGGTTCGCGAAGCTTATACACATTATGATGGTGAATCGAAAGAATCGACAGGTCTGTTTGGTTCCTGGCGTTGGCTGCCTTTATGTGAAATAATTCAGTGGAATGATGAACAACAGCGAAAAGTTCAAAAAACTCATCTTGTAGATTTCAAACCATCGTTTATGATTCCTCTATTAAAATTAACAAGTACCAATAGCGATATGCGCTATGTCGAGACCAGTGGTGACGACGGACAAGAAGAAACACCTGTGATCGAGTGGAATCATAATCGACCGGTACGAGATATCAAATACGGAAGTAAGCTTTTCTCAGTATTTGCCATAGAAACGAAAAATATTTCCCGTATCGCCTTTTTACCGTAGGTTTTGCTAATTACTTATCAACATTTGCTGAAAGACTCGAACTTGGTGAATACATACCTGATAACAATGACACAAATAAAGCTCACGGACTTGTTCTGAAACATTAACGCATTATAGACAACGCTCATATCTTATTCAAATACATTCTTGTGTATTTCCTGTTCCACTCGAAACGGAAATAACAGATAGACATACCGCAAACATCTGAATAGATTGCATGTATTCCACTATCATTCTATATTAGAGATCTTACTTTTTTATTCTACGCCTTCAAGAAAATTATTGAAATAAAAAGATCTATTATATCGTTTTTTTTGCCTAATGATCATTATAATCATCAAATTATTTGTTGTTGTTGTTCTTGTTTGATACGAGTTGACAAATTGTAGACTTCGAATGTATAAAAAGAAGACGAACAAATGAACGAAATAGAGAAATATAAGGACATTAATCTAATCAACAAAACAAGAAAAAAAGAGAAAAGAGAAGAAATTGAATGGACAGCTAGCTGCTGTTATCACACACGAAGAGAGTACGAAACACATTCATACAGAAAATAAAAGCATGAAACAACCTTGAATAGATCATTCACGCCTGTGTCTATCATTGCCATTTGTTGCAACAACAAGTGTATGAAAAAGAAAACAAATGTACGAGCAGAGAAAACAACTGTTCTGAATGTGCGTGTATAACGAAACAAAATGATAGAGGAATGTAAAACGTACATATCAATGTTGAATCGATGTACGAATGTATGTGTGTTGTGTGTGTAAGAAGGCGAGAGAAAGAAATGAAGAAAGTAAACAATTGTACCTAATCTACTATTCATCAATATAGAAATAATACGAACAGGCATCAAGATATTGAACAAAACCGATGATTTTGCCTATTGGAACTTTTGTTTTGTTGAAGTTCATCAATACTCATAGTGCGACTACACCCACAGTTTAATTTCGACCGACCTCTCGTACGTCGTGGCGTCGGTTGTTCTTGGTGGAAGTTGTTTTCTTGTGGGCTTTCATAGGGTGAATGTAGAACTGATATTGGGCGATCAGAAGCATTATTATTGTCTTGCAGTGATTGTTCATCATTCGTTTCTGATGATGGTTGATGTAATTCAGTTAAATAATCAAACATTGTAAATGTTTGAAAGCGGTTCAGTGCTAAAGGAGGAAATGGTAGAAAATCGAATGTACGCGGTGGCCGCCGACGAAACCAATCGTGTTGTTTTATCTGTTCGATTGTAAAACGTGCATTTTTATTGACATGTAATAAACCATTGATTAAAGATCCTAAATGTGGTTCAATATCGTCTGGAATGGTATAAATTCCAGTTCCAATTGTTTGAAATAATAAATAGATATTGTCGGCTTCGAATGGCAAACGGCCGGTAACTAGATTATACAATGTGACACCACATGACCATATATCGATGCAAAAACCGCTATAAGTATCCTCGCCATTTGCTATTTCCGGACATTGAAATGCAGGAGTACCTAGGAAAATCGATGGAATTAGTTTTTTTTCAAGAATGTTTCCCGTTGAGATTCGCTAGCAATCAGATAAGAACTACACTGAGAATCTTAATAATGTCGATAGAGGACAATGATAAAGTAATACTGATGACACGGGTGATAGGCAAGAAAGAAAATTTTTTGGTTATTTCAAACATGTACAAACCTTGACTTCGTTTGATTGTATCATCAGAACTAAACCTACAACATAACAGAATGGTTATTCTAGCGAAGAAGATTTCTTCTCGCACTTACATATCAAGTTGTTCTGCAGTACCAAAATCCGTTATTTTCAATTGATGATCAACCGTGATCAACAAATTACCTGGTCTAATCGAGTGAAAATACTTTCTCAGAAACTGTTTGATTATTCTCTTTTACATACTTAATATCATTATGAATTATGAATTTTGAATGCAAATATTCCAATCCGCTAATTAACTGAACAAAGTACCCATGTGCTTGCCAGGTGGGAAACATTTTTAGCTTTTGTTGATGTTGTTGTTGTTGCTGATGCTGCTTTTGTTGGTCATCGACATCAAGCATTTCTTGTAATGACACCACACATAAGTCAATAAATAGATATAATTTCTGTTTCTCATCATTGCGAATGAAATCGTATAATTTAATTATGTTAGGGTGATTTAATTTCTTTAAGATGCGAATCTCTGTGGCGGCCATTTTCTCTCCATGTGGCGTTTTCCGTAACCGACGACGTTGCATGATTTTGACTGCACGTCGACACAGATTTCGACGATCGAGACATTCTTTCACTTTAGCATACGATCCCTGGCCGATCATTTCACCGAAGAGATACGGCCCGATAAATTTGGCACGTTTACGTTTTAAATACAAGTTGATTTCATCTTCGGATGATACATGTTGAATAGGTACAGGTGTAGGCGGTAGTAAAGCTGTCACCTGTTCATCATCAACATCGTCGACGTCGCTGCCTAGTAGCAGGTCGAATTGTGCTGGTGGAGACGCTGTTGTAATTGGAGGAGAAAAATGCTGATGGCCATTGTTATAATTGTACAGGATCGATGGTTGTTGTGGTGCTACTGAAGAATACGCAGGCTGGCTGATTTCCTCATCTTCGATTTCTTCATTAAGATCATCAGGATAATCGATAATTACATTTGTCGATTCTGTTAAGTATGGATATGTGGTTAGTGTGACTTTTTCAGCCATTACCAAGCATCGTTTATGTCTAGAAGATATGAGATGTTTTGAACTAATCATTGAATAGAAAAAAAAAGCAGAAAAAACCCAGTTGTCTTTATTTGGTACGAGATTTTGACAGAATTTTAAATTAATTTCGTGAAAATGTCATGTTTTGCTCTTTTATATTCGAATGAAAACAAAGGAAATTTCTATGTTTTATTTCTAAAAAACGAAATGTTCTTATTTTATGAGACAATCTGTTTATGGTGATGGTTGAGTGAAATGGCGAATTAAAAAATATCTCATATCCTTTATTTCTTTGTCGATAGATGGCAATGGTTATAACGATTTGAAGTTAATATCGTTCGATGCTCTGTCGAAAGAATAAGATTAATTGGCAAAAATTGGCTTCATCTATTTCTTTTCAATTAATGATTGTAATTATTCAATAGATATGACCATATGATTGTATATTTCAGTATTTATTGCATTTTCTCGACACGAAAACATTCGGTTGTTGCGATTCGTTTCTTCGGCTTACTTCTTTTTTTTTCAATAAAATTTCTCTCGACATTTAAGTTTAAGCAGTCCTACAGTATGTGAAATGCATCATTATCACATCATCAGCGTTGCCGTCATCATCATCATCAACAACATTATTATTATCATTTTCATTATCACGATCGTCACATTATTCGTGTCGTCGATTCTGATTATGTTTTGCACATTCATTTTTCTTAGATCGACTGATGTTTTATACCGATCAAAATCGAAAAACACACGCACAGCCATAAACAGGTAGTGGTTGATATTTCTATGTTTGTGTATTTTGTTCTCCTTGAATAATCACAGAGGATATTGACATACGGTTTGCCGCCTAACTTTCTCTCTCTGTCAATTTCTATATATTCGTGGCCTTCAACATCGTTTTCTCTCCTTTTATATTTTTCGCTTATCATTTCCATCGTGCGCCAGTAATAGGTTGTATTGTGAAGTGGCCAACTATTAACCACAATTATCGTACAGGTGAGAGTCACACTTCGATCCCGATTCATTTTTCTCTCTCCTTTTCCAAAACCACTTTCTTCTCTTATTTAATTCTGCCTATTTATTAGAATCAAAGGTTATTTCTTTGTAGGAAGGTATAAACTTTATCTACTGAAAAGATGAGTATAATTTCTGAACAATCACGCGGAGATCATGGTGACGCTCGATCCGTACAATCGTTAGCAGTTGAAAGTGTACGACGAGTTTCACCGACTCAAAGTCAATTGACGCAACAACGATCATCTTCTCAAGTTGATAATATTGATCGTAGCGGACGTAGCGAACGTCATCGTATTCAACGAAGTAGTTCATCGTCAAGCACGCGCAGTGCATCAACAGCTGGCGCTCGCCGAATCAGCGGTCGAGCAGATGGACCAGTTGTTGCTGGTTCCTACCAACAATATTCCGCTGAAAGTGGCTATTCTTACGGAGGAAATGGTGGCAACAGTAACGGACAAAATGGAGGTGCTGCAAATGGACTATACGGTGCAGCGGGTGCCTCATACGAAGGAAGCAGTGGTTCAATGGGCTGTCCACCTGCCGGTGAAGGACAACGACGACCAGGTCGCCATCGTCGTCAAGTTATCCGTTGCCCCGAACAACCTGCCGGACCACCACGTCAAATACGTCGTCGTCTCCCAACTCCTGAACCAGACACGTTAGAACGAGTGTAAGCATATACTCATTTCATTTTCTTTTCCAAATGCTAATTTGTCTTTGGTTTTTTTCTTGACATAGTTACATCCAACGTACAGCTGCCGAATGTATAGAAGAAATTACCGAAATTCCAACTACTCCACCACCACGTCTCCAAGAACGAACAGTTGTCGAACCAGCTGGCCCGCCTCAAGTAGTTAAACGTGTAGTTCGCGTACCACCACGAAGTGGCTCAGGACCTGCTCAACAACCAAATCCACCGCCAGGTTGTGGATCTGCGCCTGAATTGACCGGCACTCAAAGCTATGGCAACATTCCACAGGCTGCCAACGGTGCCATACAGCCGGCTGGTGCCAGTTATTCGGGCGGATACAGTGCAGGAGCGAACAGCAGTGCTAGTTACGGTTCAGCTAGCGGCGGTTACAGTACTGGTGGAGCTGATTACAGTTCAGCATCGGCTAGTTATGGTGCACCAAATGCCAATTATGGTGCTGGTTATCCTGCTGTTCCCAGCGGTGCATATGGCGCTCCTTCTGGTGCTTACGGTGCTGCCCCTCCTACTGGTGCCTACGGTGCTACTCCTAGTAGCGCTTACGGCCCTACTCCTACTAGTGCATATGGTACTGCTGGCTTCGGTGCCGCTGGTTTTGGTGCAGGCTATCCCCCTACTCCTGCACAAGCTCAACCACGTATACCGCCACAAGCTATCTGTTTCACTGTTGGTGGTGACGGCCGTTCTCAGCCGATGCCACCCATGGGTTGTCATGCTGCCTACTGTTTTTATGTTTAAACTCTCATTATTTAAACATTAACGCTACAACCAAATAGCTTCTATAGAAGAGAACGCCAAGTTTTATATCCATTTTGTTTCTATTTAGTACTAGATGATTTTAGTGTTTTTTTTTTGGAAAAAAGGGTTCACGGCTACGTACTGATCAATAGTAGCAAAAAGGTATTAGATAATGGTTCTCTTCTTTTTCTTTTCTTTTTATTTATAAATAAATCAGTCATGGTTGCTATCCTTTTCTCTTTCAATATTTTCGAGTTTCTTAACGTTCCTTTTTTCTATTTCGAATACAAATGCAAAAAGAGAGACCGCAAATGATGAAAAAAGGAGATACACATCCAATTACACCGACACATGAATACTATCAAGTTACACACCAGTGCACATTGTGATAGGCGAAAGAAAAAAACAAAATAAAACTATGTACATTTTCCATTCTAAGTATGTCCAGTAGGAATGATCGTTACATTATCATTACGTTGCCCATAATCGACACATCTTGAAGGATCGTTCGGATAGAGCTTTTGTGCTTTGCTGACAAGACGTTTGACAGCTTGAATATATTTCCGTTGAGTTTCATCGTTGAGAACGTGAGCCACATGTTTCGATGCAATTTTCTCCCGACCTGGACGTGGATGAATACCAACCATAGTAGCACCGAGCGGCCTAAAAACACAAAATTCGCCAATATTTCCCACAATGAAAAATAATTATTAATTCTAAATTTTCTTTGTTTTTCTCGTTTTCTTCAACATGTGTTCGCAGGTGTGATTATGAATGTTAATTTATCTGATTTCTTTATTACGCATCTGTTCACACTATGTCTTAATAACTGATAAATTGCTACGTATGATGGCGAGAAAATCAAGCTCAAACGATCATTAGCTATAATAAATATCATTTTATGCTTGATAGTAATATTCGATATAAGTACGAAGCGAAACTCATCAATCATTTTAACTGCGATTAGGTCATGAAAAGTGGTAAAAACAACTGATTAATCATGAAAAGAGCAAATAATTTCGTTTAAACACACATGATGTCATCAATAACTAATAAAATGCTCGGTAATATCGGCTCTAGTTTGTTTTTTCTTGGTAATTCAACTGGTTATTGAAATTGCACACCGACAGAAACAACTAGGCCATCATGTTCGAGTTATCGACGGAAAATAATTAGTTTTGTCAAAAGCAAAACACTCACTCTCTCTCATTCTTGCTGAAAACTGTGTAAAAACTTCGTTATATCTTACCATGGAGCATTGCCAATAGCCATTTCTAAGAAAAACTCATTCGCTCGAATATAGTTTCTCTTCAAAACACAATTGACCACATTGATCAATGATTCTAATATATCATCTTGCAAAGCATTGGATTTCAACTTGCGAAACAGTGGTTTCATGTATGCACATGTTTGAGAATGCAGCGCTGTTTCGATTTTTCCTTGTACAGACTTCTTCTCATCTATGTCTCGTTCGCTTAATTCGTGCGACCATTTTTTCAGGATGAATTTGAAATAATTCAACACAACTTGACAATCGTAAGCTCGGTTGCCTTTCCGTGTCGTTTTGATCTGTTCAATGATGTCCGGTAGGTCGTATCCACTATCTTCTTTCGTTTCTTCGGTTTGATTTGGAAGCGGCGGGCCCATGTCTTTGTCTTCATCGATTTCTTTGCTGCTATCTTCTAATGCTGACGGATTATCTGCATTGAGAATATGAGCCAAATATTCACGATCGATTTTATCCATAGCTACAAGGAAAACATGAGAAAGTAAAGGATTAAATCAAGAAGGTCGGGCGAAAACAAACCAGTCTTGAAATCATTGCGTTGACCTTTCAATTCAGGCTCAGTTGTTTCGAGCAATCTCAATCGTCGGTACGAATCGATATCCGATTCGCCGAAGAGTCGAATCGGTTGATTTCGTTCACGTAATTTCTTTATAACATCTACTCTTGGAGGTAATGTAAAATGTTCGTTCGCTGTTGTAGCTGATTCTTCCGAAGTCGCATTGTTAGTTGACGATGATGCTGCATTCGATTGATCAGCGCATTTCGATTGATAGTTTTTCCAATAGGCTTCTTCGTGTTTCGCTTCCAGATCACCACGACGAAAACATTTCTTCTCCGGTAGTAAAACATTCATCGATTCGACATTTTTCCGCTTACGTTCAATCTCAGCTTTCAATGACGCAAGATCCATTTTCACAATACAGTAGTAGTTGTGTGAGGATGAGGAATACTAATGTGCGTGTGCCGATTGCAGAAAGGAAATAAACAATTGGATAGTGGATTGTAGATGTCGTTGTTAATCTCTCTTTGAATTCAATAATTTGGTTTCGCTTTTCGAAAAAGCATTGGTCGTGTTTTGAAAATTAGTCGTCGTTTGAGAAGATTTCTGATTTGAAAAATACAAAGACCAATGTTTAATGACTATGGCGATAGAATGAAATTTCCTTCGATGAGTCATTGGCGGTTGAACTTGAAATAAGAAAAAGAAAGAGGAGCGAACGAACGAACATCGTTTTTTGTTTGTTCCCTCTATCTCGAAAGTAGATTTATTCGAAAGGTCGTCATACATTGAGATTCAAGGATCTTCTTTGTCAGCTTTTTTCCCTTTGTGAACGAATCAAATCAGTAGATATTCGATTCTCCTGTGTAATGAAACTATTTGATGTTGTTGAAAAAAACAAACTCGACAAACACATTCATTTCATTTGCAATAAAAACACGTATGATAGATATTATGCTATTTAGATAGACATTCTCATAGAAAAAATTTTCTCTTTCGCTGTGTCCCATTCCATTCTGTTCGTTTTTTTATATTCGTAATAAACTAATGAGTATAAAAGTCAAGTACACAGTTCTTAATCATGTTTCATTATTTTTATACATTCGACGGAGAACATTGATATTAGAATACATCGAGTTTTGTCTTCAAAACATGTATAATTAAGATGAAACTGTTCATTAAATCATTTGTCTGGACAATTAGATGACGTGCCAAGTTTTATCACATTCTATTGTCTATCTCTTCTCTTTTCCCCCTCTATTGTCTTCAGTGAATATTGTTTACTTAACGCGATTGTAGTATGACACCGGCGTCTTATGTTTATTCGTATCGTCCCACACTCTGTCCACTGTCATCACCTTGTTTAACCTTCGTCTTGACCGATATCTCTTGTTCTTCTTGTCGCTCGTTTATTCGTTCTGCGTTCATTCTTCAGATTTCGCGTTTTTGTTTCACGATTATCGAGGAATTCTTCGTCTTCTTTTTTTTGAATTTTCATTATGATAAACATGAAGTATAGCGGCATTGATTGATGAGTTTCATGAGAATAATAACAGACCCGAGTGATTTATTGATAGTACGTTACGTGAACTATTGTCACTAACGAGGGAGAATAATGACTCCATACGTAAAGGATATCATAAAGCAATCCCTCTATGTTATTTGTGTTTCTTCGACAAGAATAACATTGAAATTAGAGTAGGGTTTCGAATCATTAGATCTTTTTACCAGTAGGTTAAAACACATTTAGTGAAGTGTTTGGAATTCGTCGATGCGAAGGTCAAGGGGTACGTTATTGTTTAGACAACTCTTTGAAATAAGGCACTATCATAAGTTGATCGTTAACAAACTCGAGCAATGAACACTTCTAATGTTTTGTACCATTAACCATTTAACTTGTGTTTATTCGAATAATAGCTGAGCTAAATACAAGGCACATGTTATCAATTGTCTTCCTATTGGTTGATATGAATGACCATCGTAACATTCTTTTCGTACGTCGGGACGATTCGAAATGGTTCCTGTAGTTTTTTTTTCTTATGTTATCTATTCGTTCATCATTTGATCCGCTCAATGACGAAACTATTTGTCATGACATCCTTTATGATCCATATCAAACGATTATTCGTTCTCCTGTTTGTCAAGGTTTATCGCACAACTAACGCTTGCAGACATGAACGATATTCATATGTGGATAGAATAAGGTTATAGTCATGTTCGTTTCTCTTTCTCTCTTTTCAGATGATTTTATAGGCGAATCTCACATCGATCGACGACGAAGAAAACAAACGAAATCGAAGAATGTTAAACCAAAGTTGGGGAGTTGAACTTTGGGTATGTCAATCACTTCATGTCAATGCTCTGTTTGTTGATCTATCCGTTCATTTCAGGATCAATTCGATAACGTATCGAAATACACGGACAAAAGTTTACAATTCTGTGAAAAATATGAATCCTTTCTCAAAGATCGTTGTACAGTCGAAGATGAATATGCCAAAGCATTGAAAAAGTTAACTAAAACCTACACACCAAAATTAAAAGATCAAGAAGAATTCTACAACAAGTAAACTACCACAGTTATTGCTCAATAACTCGTCTCATGTTTGGTTTGTGAATAGATATACATTTACGATTGCATTTTGTTCGGCGTTGAAAGAACTGCAAGATCTTGCATCTCAACATGAATTGATCGCTGAAAACATTCGTGAACGTTCAGTCAAGCAAATTCAAATAACAGTCAAAGAATGTCGCGAACAACGAAAGAAATGCTTAGACGAATATACGAAAATCAAACGTCAGCTCGATAAACAACATGAACTAATGATTAAAGTATGTTATTTATTTGAATAGGAACTACAATGATGTATAGAAAAATTATGTAAATGACATTCAGTGAGTTAATAGGATCATAAAAGATAAGAGTACTCGAAAGGCAAATGTTCATTCATGCAAATAGCGAACTGAAAGGATTCGTAAGAGATTTCACCTTCATGTTTTAGAGAAAAACAACTGTGAAATTAGTCAAGCATATGTGACAATGAACACAATTTGATGTTTATCAGAAAGGATATTTGGTACGATACGAATTAACCTTTCGATATGTGTCGTAGTTTAGAGTCTAAGAAGAAGAAGAAGAAGAAGAAAATGATGATGATGAACTCGTTTTCTTACACCGGCTACGTATCTCTTTCTTTCTAGTCTTTGCGAAAATATGAAGAATGTCATGAATCTGCACGTCGTGCCAAAGAAAGCTATGAAAAAGCTCATGAAGATCTTGATTTATCGCGTGCACAGCTCGAGAAAGCTCGTGACACGATGACATCGAAGACGAAAATATGTGATGATGCGCATACGAATTACTCCTCTCAAGTCTCTCTTTTCAATGATACTCAACGTTTATTCTACGAAAGACAACTACCGAGTATTCTAACGGATTTGCAACAATTGGATAATAAACGTTCGGATGAACTAAAAGATGTTTATATTAAATTTATTCAATCACACGCAGAAGTTTTACCAAGGATACAACGGTGTTTAGATGAAATGACCAAACAGACTGAACAATTGAATGCTTGTACAGACGCACAAGTTGTCATTGAAGAATACAAATCTGGCTATGGAATACCAGAAGATGAAAAAGAAGTGAATTGCAAACGATGACAATCGACTTTCGATCTATTTTCAATTTCTCCTTGTTTAGATCGATCTAAATGCAATGGATTTCCCGTCGATACTACTGAATGGAAGTAGTAATGGACATGATCAGCAAGTTTATAATATGAATTTACACAACTCTCACCATCCGACACCCATGGAATTAGCCCGATCGAATACGTTGAGAAGTTCGGGAAGTGATCATAGTAATCAAAATGGCGTCGCCACGATTTATGCCGTTGGTAATGCCAGTGGTCATGTTAATGGCACACAAACATTGATGACGACACCAGCGATGGGTTCAAGAAAAACAGTGGGAAGCAAAAGTAGTGGAACAGCAAGTACAATCAGAAAAATCTTTGGAAGTTCATCTCAAAGAAAAGTAAGTTAACCTGAATGTAAAACTTGTATTTCGATTACTGTCCTATTGTTTATAGTCAATACTTGTAAGTAGTACAGATTCAGTGACTGTCTTGCTGACATTTATCTTTTGCAGATTCGGAATAGAAACAGCCTTCTTTTAGAAGTATATTATAGTAAAAAAAGATGCTTCCACCGACTGATAGATTTTCAAATTTGATTCTGTTGATTTTTCACGTCTTAGATAAACAAGAGAAAGATTGAATTACTTCTGTTTTGCTTTTCAGCCGGCAAATAATGGCAGTGCAATATCATCTACAGTCAACACACCTTATAGTTCCTTGCCACCGGCTCAACGTTTGAAAAAATTTCAAGAACAAATCATCAACTGCAGAAGCGAACTGGAAAAAGAGCAAAAAGCCAAGTAAATGCGGACTCATATAGAACAGGACTAATCAGAATTCAATCTGTTTGCGGCTGTTTTTAGAGAAGGTTTGGCTAAAATGCGACTCGTTTTTCAAGAAAATCCCAAATTTGGTGATGAACAAGATGTTACACAGCAGATTGTGGCCATTGATGAACATATTGAGAAATTATTAGCCGAAATCAAACGATTCGAAGTCAATATCGCTGATTTTTCTTAACAAAAAATCCCAACTAGTTCTCTATTTCAGTCATACATTGCCGAAATTGAACGAACACGAGCTCCAAGTACATCGGAATATGATTCCGCATCTCGTATACGAACTAATTATGGTTCCGATCAATCAATTGGCACGGTTAACAATAACAATTCACAACCAAGTACACCCGGCGAGAATCGAAGGTAAATTAAACTTGATTAGTTTACACTTTAAGCATAATTCTGTCATCTTGTTATACAATCTCACATCTTCAAATCTTATTAGCTTTCACTATTTTCATCAACAATATTCACCGCAGTTTAAGTATAATATGATGAATATCAACCGACGTTGGTCGACGATGGTTTGGTTAGCAACTATCTATCTTTTATATATCCTCCTTATAACAGATATCCCCTTCTTTAAAAAGAGATTTAGTGGGAAAAACTGCTCTGGCATGGAAATTCTCTTTCTTCTTTGAATACTTTCGAGATTCTTATATTGTAAATCACTTCGTTATCTATGTACATTTTAGTCCGCCGGATTTAACGGAAAACTTAACACCTACGCAAGAATTTCATCGTTTACCATCGGTGACATCCATAACGTTGCATCAAAACAATATGACTACAAAGCTATCGTTAGACACGATAACCAACGACGAACACAATGGTTCATTCGAAGACGAAAGTCTCGACGATGAAAATTCGAATGCGATCGATCATTCCGATAGTTTATATCAACCACAAATCAACGGTGGAGCAATTCGGAAAGCTTATGCATTGTACGATTTCACTGGTAAGAACTATCTACGAAATCATCGATTTCACTTCGCAAAATTTTTCAACAGGTCACGGTACTAATGGTTGTCAGTATGTGAACGCAGCATCAATCTTTGTCGGTGAATGTGTTGACATCTTAGAAGATGATCAAGGAGACGGCTGGACACGTATACAAAAGCCAGATGGTTCAACTGGCTTCGTTCCTTCATCCTATCTTCGTATCGATTCTCAAAAACTTCTATCAACCCCTCATCCAATTGATTCAGGCCGTTTTTGAAATAAAATATCTCTTTCTTTTCTTTTTGTATCTGTCGGTTTTTTCCATATACATATATACACATACATACATATATGCAAACAGCTCAGTTCTACCTGCCAGTTAACTGAAAACTTGCAAAGATAAACGTCATGAGATCTATTCTAGTATGTGTGCTCAATCTTTGTTTTGTTTTCTGTTTTGTTTTGTTTATTTACTGTTCTTTTTGATCGAATAGCCTATTTCCTAGTCAAATACTGTTCGAAAATATTAAAATTTCAATATCAAACGATGTCAATGTTTTCCTTTTTTGCGCGAATGGTCAGATACTTTGACATATACTAGCCTACAGAATGAGCAATGCATTTCGTCTTGTATATGTGTCCTACTATTTATAGAGAGGAAAAAAACCATTTCTTTTTGTCATTCAAAATGAACAGTAAAGAGAATTGAGATAAGCAAAATTAATCAAATAAGAAAAAAGCTTTAGAATAATTTTTTGTCACTTCTTGTACAGTTCCTTCGTGTGTTTTCTTCTTCAATGTCCACGTGTAACATCAATTAAGTATTAGAATTAGACTTTTTGATTATGAATCAAAACTAGTTTGTGTATATGTCTTGTGTCTCTTTTTTTTTCTCTTTACTAATTGGTTTCTGATCTACTCGTTTTCTGTACACAAATATTTCTAAAATCTCTCTCTCTTGTTCATTCTTCGTTTTATCTTTGAACAAAATTAATTAAGAAAACCAGCTCAATTAAATGTTCGTTTCCTTCTTATTTGCAGATTTGTGTCTAGGATATTTTCAACACATAGATCACAATGAGTCTTTTTAATTTAACGGCGACTCCATCCAGTAATACAAGTCTGTTTGCGCAATCGACACCTGTAAATCAAACGCGAACGGGTAGCGGGCTATTCTTCGGTAATACTACAGCAACACAACCGAGTACACTTCCATTAACACCTTTCAGCGGTTCGACAACTGTATTTGGTAAGAAGATCATGATTTTTGTAGTAGATTCAAGTAAAAGGATGTTTTCTTAATCTACTAGGTGCATCAACGCCTGCCTCTACAACTTTGCAAGGTTCATCGTCGGGAACAGGTTCGATCCATAAGTTCGATCCTTTAAATGGAGTCGATAAAATGAATAGAAACAACACTCAAGTTCAAATTAAAACAAAGATCTATAACTTATGTGCGATGCCAGTCTATGAGAAAAAGTCGATGGAGGTAGATTGAATATCTATTTCTGTGCAATAACTTCGAGCCTGCTATCACATTTTTCGTTTCATTCAGGAAATTCGGTTAGAAGATTATGTCGATAATCGAAAATTTCCATCATCAACCACAACAGCAACAGGTTTGTTTCAATCAGCATCATCTACAACATCTCCATTTGGTGCTTCCTCAACAATAACAAATCGTAAGTGTTCAGCTAACAACAAGAAAAACTTCATTCTAGCTATATATTCTTTTGAATAGCTGCAATATCAACGCCAAGTCTGTTTGGTTCGACAGCGACGACGACCACACCAGCACTAACCAGCACTTTGTTCGGAAATAAACCAGCTGCAACGACAGCATCATCATTGGTACATATCCATAGAGAGGTCTTCGAAGGTATAACATCAGTCTTATGATTTAGTCATTTTCATTTGGCTCGACACCAGCCACAACAACACTAGCTAACACTACACCATTTTCATTTGGTTCGTCAATAACGACTACTACAGCAAATCCAGTATGCCGTCATTGAGTTTGAATTTGGAAACAAAAGAACAGTGTATTTTTCTTCTATATAGCCTAGTATATTTGGTAGTAGTGTACCAAGTTCTGCACCAGCTACTTCAACAGCACCATTTACATTCGGTAGTAGTCAACCCCAACCAACAGCAACTGCAACTGCACCAACATTTTCTTTTGGTACGTTATTCGAACAAAGTATGTAATTTAAAACAACTCTCTTGTCTCTCGTTTTCAGGTGGTACTACTGGTTCATCATTGTTTCCAGCTGCTAGCACAGCACCAACAACTTCATTCGGATTTTCAGTCACAAAGCCAACTACTGCATCAACATTTTCATTTACACCAGCGACAGCAACATCAACAGCATCGGCAACAACAATGCCGTCATTTGGTCTCTTTCCGACAGCAACAGCAGCTTCAACTGCTGCTCGTAAACGATTCATTTACCGAAGAAAACTATTCTTGTATTTTCTTTTCTTATAGCTACACTATTTTCAGCAGCAACGCAACCTATAGCCATGCCACCTGTTCTTACCACCCAATCCTCTGTTGATACAAAGACTCATTTACAATTGTTTCAAACCATGCTTAACATACAACCATTCAACAATGAACTTGCCTTTCTGGCCAAAAATATCAAAGTAAAATTTACTTTTCCCTTCATTGGAAATATCTAAAACCTCATCCATAATCATTGTAGCCAAATATTGGCCTGGACCGAGCCCGTCTTCGCACTGCACCTGACTCGACAAATGCTCATCCATTGAACAATGTCTTCTCGCCTCTTGTGACTAAAACATCTGTGCTTGCATCCGGTACATCGACACCTCCCACAGTTTTAGCAAATCCATTACCAACCCATTCTCATACATTACCATCTGTTCTCTTACCATCATCTAGCGCAAGTGCGTCGATCGCTTTGTTTGGCAAACGAAAGTTAGCTGACTCATTTCTTGATGATGACGATGACAATTCTTTGATGATGGACGATGGGCCCTCGTCGACATCAGCAGCAATTCATAAACTATCGAAAAACAATGCTATTAAACGGCCACGTGTCCTTGACATGAACAAAATTCGTTCAGTTGTTCTCGGTGGTGTGAGCAATGGAACAACCAATGAGACAATTACCAAAGAAGAAAATCTTTCAGACACATATGTGGTCAAACCAACATCTGACAATTTATCGACATGGAAGAAATTTGCTACATACGACGCGTATCTAGCTTCGAAAAAACCAGCGGTTGACACCATTCGTCATGTGGAAGAAGATCGACAAGTCAGTGTGAAGAATGCGTTCGAACAAGAGCGAGCTTTTCGTTTACCAAGATTGACACATGATGATTATTATACGAAACCAAGTATTGACGAATTACGGCATTGTTTTAACGAACAAGGACAGTGTTTTGTGAAGGAATTTACTGTCGGAAGAGAACATTATGGATCGGTGACCTTTCAGGGTGCAAAAATCAATGTAGCAGGTCTTGATCTTAACCAATTAAGTAAGAAATTCCTGAATAGAATTGCATCTATTGTTGAAAATTTCTAGTTGAAATCGATCGTCGACAAGTAACTGTTTATCCTGATGACAGTCGCAAACCGGCAGAAGGTGAAGAGTTGAATTGTCAAGCACGCATCTCTTTATTAGGCGTGTACCCAATCGATCGTTCAATATCGAATAGTGGTGAAGAAGTGACTGATCCTGATCGATTGATCGAGATGAATTATGGAAACTATTTACTTGAAATGACAAAGAAATTTCAAGGAAAATTCATCGATTATGATGTTTATACAGGAACATGGACATTTAAGGTAAGAGAACACCTTCGCTGAGTCACTCTTTCGATATCTGTCTGTTTCTAGGTTGAACATTTCTGATTGTTTCGTTTGTTTCTTATGTATTTTTTGACCTATGGTCAAGATTTTGTTTATTGTCTGAAAAATAAAACGAATTGTGATCATAATTTCTCTTCTTCTTCTTCTTCGTCTATTCCGATAATTCATTTACTTTTTCTCCTTTACACAGTGTTTGTCTATCTGTTGATATGGTATGTTCGTACTTGTATTACATGTGAAATGAAGATAAAGAACTGGAAAAAAACAATATATATATTTTTNTCTTCTTCTTCTTCTTCGTCTATTCCGATAATTCATTTACTTTTTCTCCTTTACACAGTGTTTGTCTATCTGTTGATATGGTATGTTCGTACTTGTATTACATGTGAAATGAAGATAAAGAACTGGAAAAAAACAATATATATATTTTTTTTCTTTTTTTCTTCTTCTTCTCTCTTCTGCTTCTCTTCAGATATTTCTTCTTTTCTTTTTCTTCTGCTTGTGCTATTTGATTGAATAAAATGAAAACGAATACCTAATGACTTGTCTCGTCATTTTACCAAAAGATATGTGCACATTTTCGGTGTAAACATAGCCACACTCCGTGCTTGTGGAAGATTCCTGATTCGCCGTATCGAAGAGAAAAAGAACGAAACATATTTTTGTTTATGTCACGGTTAATTACAAAGGAAATGACTCATTAAGATATTTTGCCAGAATTTGAAACAAACAGCTATTGATTGGGGCTGTCTAGAAAGTATATCGTCAGCACGCGAGGGAAGCTCATCTCCTGGAGTGGCGTAAAAAGGTTTTGTCAAGAGAAAATCATTGCTTTTCGAAAGACTTTAATCAGGCATTCATTTTTTCTTCTGAAGAATTCATATCCTTTGTGCAGTCTATCGAATAAATCCAACGGATCGGTCTCAGAAGCAAGTGTTAATTAAAACCAGTGACATGAAGTAAAGTATTTGACTTTCATAGCAGTTTATCGAAAGAGATTTGAAAATTCATTGGATTTTTTTATCATCGACAGGAAGAACAAATATAGATCTAACAAAGCTATCTCGACGGAAACCAAACAAAAGGTAAGTCGTCAAATTCGTATCAGTAACTAGTGATTTGAGTTTCTTGTCGTGCCATTTGTTTTAATGATTTATCATGTTGCTCGTTACGAGTATGTTTCTTCGCGAAGCGTTCCACTTCAGTTGCCGTTCTGCGACTAGTATCCAGCGAACGCACTGAAATAATTTAACGACATCTAGCCTGCTAGTTTATATTGGATTAGATCTTGACAACTAAAAAGAAGAAAATGTTATTCTATGCTAATTGATATACTTTATTATTTGTAATATGCCTGATATATGTAAATATTCGAATTCTTCGACAAATTTCTTCATTTTCAGAAATATCAATGTAAAAAAATGGCATTGAATGTAGCAGATAACGATCCATTTTCGAAAAAACAAACGATTCGCTCACGAAAGAAACGCTTGCAAGAATCGTCGCGTCTTGGACAAAAAAGTCTCCAGCAAGAACTCGAAGCGCTACCATTGTTGAAAGGTACAGGCGAGTTAGTTGGTTCACCAAATGTAACATTCTTCTCTAATTAACATTTCAAATTAACAAAACATTCGTTGATCTTTCGTTGACATTGAATTGCTAAGGTTGCCCATTTGATCAGGTTTCATACGTACAATTCACAATTGTATTTGTTTAAAAGATGAATAATAATAATGACTTCTCTTTTACTTGCGTAGATGCACCGACTGATCAACAGGAGAAACTATTCGTCGATAAATTAAGACAATGCTCGGTTATATTCGATTTTTCCGATTGTGTGAGTGATCTGAAAAGCAAAGAAATCAAACGTGCATGTCTCAATGAAATTGTCGATTACATAACTGTGGCAAGGAACTGTTTGACGGAGAATGTCTATCCCGAAGTGATTCTTATGGTTCGCAAGATGACTTTCGCATAGTCGAACGAAAATACATGTTTTTCTGTTTTCCAGGTATCCACAAATCTTTTTCGTATCTTATCGCCGACAGGTGTCGATAGTCTATCTGATGATGCTGGTGCTGAAGAAGACGAGCCAACATTGGAAGCGTCTTGGCCGCATACGCAAATCGTCTACGAATTCTTTTTACGATTTTTGGAATCGGTTGATTTCCAACCCAGTTTAGCAAAGAAATATATCGATCAGAAGTTTGTCCTACAAGTAATGATCGAAGATAAGCTATTCAAAGAAAGATGTTCTTCTGCTTTAGTTACTGGAACTATTTGACAGTGAAGATCCACGTGAAAGAGATTTCTTGAAAACGATTCTTCATCGAATCTACGGAAAATTTCTTGGCCTCCGAGCTTTCATTCGAAAACAAATTAATAATATCTTTTTAAGGTTTGCATCTTCTCCTTCAAGCAATACGAAATAACTCGTCCGGAAGAATTGATCTGAATCGTGAGAGAAAACACATCTAGCGCCTCAGTCATCAAAATTTATTAATAACGCATTAGTGATCATTTTCTCTGATTTTCCACGTTTTCTATCGTCTAATGAAAACGTCTTTATCGATACTTCCTCCTCCTTCTTGTAGGTACGTGTATGAATACGAACGGTTCAACGGTGTTGCTGAACTACTTGAAATTCTTGGAAGGTACATTACACTGGATAACTTGTATTGAGAAGATTCATTTTCATTCCTTTTAGTATTATCAACGGATTTGCTGTGCCATTAAAGGAAGAACACAAAGTATTTCTCGAGCGCGTGCTAATGCCATTGCATAAAACTCATTCACTAGCTTTATTCCATCCACAAGTAAGAAAAGTGAAATTATTTAACGTTCAATTTTCTAGACTGCTTGTGTCCTTTTAGTTAACTTATTGTATTGTGCAATTCATCGAAAAAGAAACATCGTTAGGTGAATTGATTATCAAAGGTTTGCTTAAATACTGGCCAAAGACAAGTTCCGTCAAAGAAGTATAGACATACTCATTATTTTCACACAAACAGGCCCGATGTTTTCTCTAGATTTTGTTTCTCAACGAACTGGAAGAGATTCTTGATATCATCGATGGACAAGTGTTTAAAAGTGTCTGTATACCACTTTTTAAACAAATTACACGATCAGCCACGTCATCACATTTTCAAGTAACTAATTGCATCGGTATACATACAATACATTTCATTCAATCTTGCTTTTTTCCAGGTAGCTGAACGTTCTTTAGCTTTATGGTCGAATGAATACGTTGTTCAAATGATTGAGGAAAACATTGAGCAAATCTTACCTGTGCTACTTCCGCCATTATGTCGAATATCGAAATCGCATTGGAATACAAATATCATAACACTGGCATACAATCTATTGAAAAATCTGATGGACATCAATAAGAAACTATGTGATGATGTGCTAAATGCCATGCGAATCGAAGAGGAAAAGTAGGTTTGGTTTCCGGGTTGCTTCTTTGGAGTTATTTCTTTTTGTTCGATTACAGATCGGTGACTAAAGAAAAAGAACGAATCAATCTTTGGCAACAATTGGAAAAGATGGGTCTAAAGAACAAGAATACATGATTTTTCGTTCGTTTTTCATCTTATTTCCTATGCATTTGTTTGTAGTCTTTACTTTTATTTTATTTTTCTTGATTAAACAAAATGTACAAGTGTATTCTCTTTGTTGTTGATTATGACACATGTTTTCTTCTATTTTACACTTGTCCCCAGTTTTTTCTCCTGAGATTTCTTGACGATGAGATGAACTTATTCGATGTGCACTTGTTTTACTTGCAACAGAGAGAAAAGAATATCTATGTGTACAAAATCGTTCTAGTTGTAGCTTTGGCTTTTTTGAAAAACAAGTGATAAGAGAGAGATCGACAAAATAAACTTCTTCTTTTCTTAATTTCAATCGGATTTCGGATAGAAAAAGAAGCTGAATGCAGCGTTACTGATAGGTTGAAGTATATTTTATTGCGAATTCAGAAAAGAAAACAAATATAATGAATGGTTGATATTATTTCATTTGCATACACAAGAAAAGAGAAAAGATGAGCATAGCAATAGAGATAGAATTTGAAAGGGTAGCAGATGAGGCTTCGGTTGTCGTCGTTGTGCTTGTAGTAGTGGTTGTGGTTGTTGTTGTTGTTGTTGTTGTTGTTGTCGTAGTAGTAGTAGTTGTTGTTGTTATAATCAGCTCAGGCACTTTGAACACTTTTTTGGAATTATCATCAGTGGAACAAAGGGGATATTTTTGATGGTTTTCATAGCATGCAAGCACATTATATGTATGCTCACTTTTTTGTTCATAGTCATGCGATCCTGTATATACTGTGCTTCCCGCCTTGCCAATCTCCTTATTATCGACGATGACTTTGTAAGTAATGCTTGGATTCAAAGAGGAGCTTGGAGAAGATTGCCACGTAAATCGAGGTCTTAAGAGACCTGTAGGAAACTCATGTGCGATATTAAGAGGAGCTAAAGGACGGTCGAAATCTGTTTTGATTTCTAAATTTTTGGATTCTGCTTTTGCTCCGTCGGTGGGCTCTTTACAGGTTAAAATGAATTTGTAAGTGGTGTGTGGCTTGAGATATGGAATTGTTGAAGTGCCCGTTTTTTTGTCTTCCGCCAACTTAACTTGAGTGGGTGGGTCGAATGCATTATCGATGCGCACTTCGCACTCACAATTTGAACAATCGGTGATCTCTGCTTCTAAGCTAAAAAGAGCGAACGTAGAAGTAGAAAAGTCAAATTAGCGACTAAACTCACTCGACATGCGTATCGTAAATACCAGTTTTATCAGCACCATGCGATTTAAAACCAGTGATTTTCAATTCTGCATATGCTAATGCAAGAAATAAAATGAAGCAGAGTAATTGTTGTTGATATCGATGCATGTTTCTCACACGTATAAAAGTTGAAAAATGATAAGACTGGGCGATGATTGAGTCTTTTATTCGGCGGATTTTTAGTGAAAATAGAGAAAGATCGGAATATCGGCTTTCAATAATATTTGCAAATAACATAAAAAAACGAGAGAATCACCAAGAAAAAAGATAACGTCATTGTAGAAAAACGTCGATCAGTATTGATTTGTAAGATAACAAAGAAAAATAAATCACTATCTACATGATTCTACTCATACCACTGAGTAATATCATCCATACGATACGAAAAGTTATTTCTGATATGAAAAGCAGCGAGCATCTTCGTTGTTTTCTCATGACAATGACTAACTGTAGTGCGTCATCGGATCCAAAATAATGCTTCGATTTTTCGTTCGTTCATATAAACAGAATCCATTTCGAAATACTAGCATGAGATTCTCGCATGTAGATTGTCACGACTTGTATGTGCATTTCAAATCAATCAAAGCGTAAAATCAAAATTCGAGTTCAATCAGTCTACTAAAAATCATTGATTAGCATAGAGAACACTGACGCGCAAGGCTATTCTTAACAGTGTACGTATGAATTGACATGACAACAAAATGAGTTTCTTCAGACGACTGATTGACACACCCTGTACAATTAAATTAGAATACGTTTGTCATCGTTCATAGATTCACTTGTTGTTTTAATCACGGAGAGTAGTGCGAAGATTCGTCTTTGTTATTAGAAGTCTATATCAGTTAGTAAGGAGGATTTGAGTGTAAAGCTTTCATTTGCTTTCAAGTGATTTTTTATGAGAAATTATCATTGGCCCTGATCGATCATCATTGATTTATAGTCTATCATCTGCTTCGTCTTGGTGCTTGTTGTTGCAAAAAAAAGAGTCATTTTCTAGTAGGCGGATCGTCAGATGAGAGAAAGAGAACAGATGTATGGTCTTGTCCGAGAGCGAAAAAAGTCATTCACAATGAATAGAATTTTACTGCAAAGGAATCGGTCGTGTCTACCCGTTTGACCGTCTCTTTGCTCGCGTTCGATGATGGACAAACGAGCCGTAGAACGATGAACTCTCACGACTGCAGAACGAGCAGAATAAAAATGCAAACATATTCACTCGCATATATATATATACACATATACATCTTTTTTCCCTTTTTTTTCCTTCAGAATTAATGTGTGAACTGCAGGAAAAAAAGCATTATTCTTGTTGCTCTAATTGAACAACTCGTGTGACTTCTCTAAAAAAAAGATTAGCCAAATTCGTCGCTACGGATGAGTATCTACCGAAATGTGAAATGCGTCGTCGTCGGTGATGGAGCGGTCGGAAAAACATGCTTACTTATGTCATATACCACCAATGCTTTGTAAGTATCTTTTTTCATTATGATATTCTGTTAATCATACAATTTTGAAATTTTAGTCCGGGTGAATATATCCCAACAGTGTAAGTTGGAGGCACTTATTCCTACGAAAATTAAAAACGGGAAATTTTTTATTAGATTTGACAACTATTCTGCAAATATGATGGTTGATAATGAACCAGTTAATCTCGGCTTATGGGACACAGTAAGACATACTTTCTTGATATTCATCTTCTATTGTATTTCTTTTTGTGTTTCTCTTAGGCTGGCCAAGAAGGTACGTGTATTTGACTCGATCGATTTGAATGTCAGTCGAATACAATTCATTATCAATTTAGATTATGATCGTCTTCGTCCGTTATCTTATCCTCAAACCGATGTGTTTCTCGTGTGTTACAGTGTTGTGAATCCTGCTTCCTTTGATAACGTTCGCGCCAAATGGTCACCCGAAATCAAACACAATAATCCGGACACACCAGTTGTTCTTGTCGGAACAAAATTAGATTTACGCGACGATAAACACACCGTCGAAAAACTTCTAGTAGGAAGTTCAATATTTAGTTCGACGTTTTCACTTTCTCTCTTCTCTCTATACTAGGCAAGGAAATCAACACCAATCACAACACAAAAAGGTTCAGTAATGGCACAGGAAATTGGTGCTGTCGCCTATATTGAATGTTCAGCATTGACACAAAAGAATCTAGCACGTGTCTTCGATATTGCCATTCGGGCAGGACTTGGAAAATATCCCCAAATGAAACAACGCAAGAAGCAACAATGCCTTCTATCCTAAGGATTCTTATTCAATGTTTATAAATAGATCGTGTAAAGCTAAATAAATAAGTATATGTGTATAGGAACACAAGAAGTGTTTTTCTTTTATTTGAAAAAAAAAGAAATTGAAATAATGTTATTTGAGAGCTAGACGTGCTTTTTCAAGAATATCTTTTCGAACACGTGTGTGGTCTGGATATCGTTGAAGAATCTAAAGAGAATACACGAGTTATCACTGTAATGAAGAAGACACATATTGCTTCAAATGGATACTTACAAAATGTGCGATATCGATAGCATCCGTCAATCGTTTGGACTTAAGATAGCTCAATGCAAGTTTGTAACCTATTGAGAATGAGAACAATTATTGAGAGTTCACTTGACAAAGATTAGTTATTAAGATACTGTCAAATAGATCTTATGCTTGATAGATCTTTTTTTCTCATGATTGCTATCAACGTTTCATTGGTGACGTTCATTCTTTATTTTCGAAAAAGAAAGCAAGCAACACCAGCTCAACTTAAGCCATTCTATTCAATTTCTGAAAGCTTAGTATAACTAAATATATTTTAAGAGGAGCCGGAAAATGAATATAGTATTTGCTATTTCTATTCTTGATCTTGAGCTGCAAAGTGCATCTTAATAGTTTTCGCAGAGCATTACCTATTGTCGGTTGATTTTTTCGACTGTATTTCCATGCTTGTTCGTAATTCTCTGCAGCGTCTTTGTTGGCGCCTGTTTGTTCATTCATCACTCCTAATGTTTCCAATGCTCGTGTTGAACACTATTGAGCAGACAAAGGAAATTAATCAGAAAAAACGGCTTATCTCATTGTACCTTATTAACACTCAACACTTTTTTACATAGTTCAAGTGCTTGATCATATTTTGCTGTTTGTACATAAGTCATGGCAAGCATGAGCCAACATTGTTCGATCTCATCAGCATCATCCATATTCCAAGTCATCTTCGCCGTTCTTTTCAGATATTGTCGTGCCTTTTGAACATCTTTCAATCCGATATAACATTCGCTTATCGCACATAATGCACCAATATTGTCTTTCTAAAACGAGACGAAGATTCATCAAACATGCATATGCGAACAAAACGATTACATGATCATTGAGAATCTGTATTAAATTGTCAGCTGCTTGCTGAAGACTATGCTTTTCATTTGTATGAGCCAAACACCAATTCTCAAATACACGATATCGGACATCATTCGATGCTTCACCCATACTCTACAAAAAGACGATGATTGTCAACTATCAGAATTGAAAACAATAGCTGACTTGTAAAAGATTGAATGCTGTTGCTTGTGCACTTTTTGCTTCATCTGATCGAGAGCTAAACGATCAGAGCACAATCAAGATCTAGAAAGTCGATAGTGGTGGTCAATTGCACATACCCATGTAATCTTCTTTTCCAATCCTCTTCACTGGCTATGACTTCATTGTCTGGGTTTAAGACAATTTTAACCATGGCATAAACAGCTTGTCGGCCATATTGTTTGTCACGACGACATTTATTGAAACAGGACAAAGCTTCACTTGGTTTACACGAATAACTAGAAGTGAAAAAGGAAATGCTCGACTCTTTCGGTAATTGGTTCATTTACTAAGATAGTAAGCCTTTTGCAAAGTTGAACGCTGCGTCATTAAATGCTCGTAAATTATTCTTTTCGGTTTTTTCTAAGATTTCACTAATTTCATCTATACGTCCAGCGCGATACAATGATTTGGTCATTTGCACGAACGGATCGAAATTATCTAAATGGACAAATAAGTTTAGTTAATGAAAATCAAATCTATCTACTTGGATTGCGTTCGATAATATCTTTGTACTGTTGAATTGCTTTTTCAATTTCGTTCTTCCGTAATAAATAATTCGCCATCATCTAGAAATTGTCCATATGATAAAAAATATGTGAATGTGTTTCGTGTTCAAATAACCAACTTACAATTTGTACTGAATTATCATTCGGAAACGATTTGTTCATATAATTACAGATTTGTTCACATAGATCATATTGTTCTGAATTGAGATATGCTTTTGCTAACATCATTTGTACCTAAAACAGACCGCCATTGACAAACACTGCGGAATGCCAGTGAAAAACTAACTTTTAAATTTCGATCATCAATCGCACTAGCTTCTTTCAAATCTTTGATTGCCGATTCGTAATTATGTTCATCGAAATACATCATTGCCAATCGATAACATATGCTATAACATACAAAAATACAGATCTCATTTCTGCATGGACTTTTTCAGACATACTTGCAGTACAATTTTTGATTTTCTTTCTGAAGTTCGCCTTCTTCCAGTTGAATTCGTTTGAGTAATTTCTTTTGGTTGTCTTTAGCTTTGATTAAATACTGTTTAGCCTCTTCGAATTGTTTCACTTGTTCGTAGATGTTCGCATAGATTTCATAGGCTTTAGTTACTTGTTGTGCATGTTGAAAATTCGAGTTGGGAACTAAAATGAGTATTGATTGGCGAAAAACATTCAAGAAAAACTACCTTCTTCTTTCAGCAGTTGATCGAGAATTCTTTGTGCAAGTTCAATTTGATTTAATTTACTGAGAAGATCAGCAAGATTGATTCTAAATGAAGAAAAAGGATGAGAAGAATTATTTGGTTTCTCTTTCGTCATACCTCAATTCACTTTGAGGTTCAGCTTTCACGATCGCTTCGTAATATTTAATCGCTTTTGTATATGCATGAGTTTTAATGTAAGCTTCGCCAATTTTCTTCATTAATGTGACATCACGATTATTCTGACGAAGTGCAGCATCATAAACTTCAATGGCTTTGTCCGGCTTAAAGAAGACGAGAGAATATCGCATTCTAGCAGAAACTAAAACGTAATTCGACAAACCTCCATAATGCTCATATACGCATCTCCGAGAATGACTAGCGCTTGCGGTGTTGGATCTCGTTCTACTAATTCCTTGTAAGTTTTTATGTATAACTTCTTATCTCTACGATGTTTTAAATAAATTTCTGCCAGTTTCTCTCGTGCTTGTACATAGCAGGACTGATCAGATTTTATTTGCATTAGAGTATCGATAGCTTGGTTGATATCACCACGTTTCAAAGCCAAATCCACATTTGTTAGTAATATTCTCGATTCTTCACTGGTACCTTGAAATTCGGCCGACGCTTCTTGTAAAAGAATGCTCGCTTCATGTACACGATTGAGTAGGAGCTGTATTTCTGCTAGTTCAAGATAGACACTAACACGATCTTGAGTGGAAATTTGTACACTCGACGCATTCGCGTCCGATTTCATTCGGGGCGTTCGGGCTGTTTCAGGTTCTTTACGTTTTTTCATTCCGGTTAGACTCAATGCACTTTGTAACAATTTACAAGCTTCTTCATATTTCTGTTCTTTTTTAAGAATACGTGCGCGGATTAAATGATAAATTGGATGACTTTTCAATTCGAAATTGTACGATAAACCATTTTCTAAAGCATCGTATGCTGAGTGAATATTTCCTTCACGTGTATAAACTTGCGCTAGAAGAATATATGCATCGGAATAAGTGGCTTCTTGATCAATAATTCGACGAAGGACATTTTTAGCTTCAGCAGTATCTCCACAAAGATATTTCACCTTGGCTAAGAGAAATAAACCTTCGAGCAAACCGGGTACAGCTTTTGTCAATTGTTCTAAAATCGCACTCGTTTTTCGAAGGGATGAATCGAGAGCTTGACCAGGTTCAACAGGCTAAATGCAACGAAATGTTATAGTTTTAGTCGGTTATCGTCATTACCTTCGATGAAGTGTTATTCATATATTCACGGATAATTTCGAGAATGAAATCTGGATTTAAACATAGAAGATACTTTTTGCCTAGTGGTAAACCCTGCCGAAGAGAAGAATATTCAATGAAAATATCTTGAAAAGATCTAAACACCGACTCGAAGATTTTTAAAATGTTGCTCAGCGGCTGTATCAAATAGTTGTACAATTTGATCAGTTGGTAGAACATTCTCATGTTTAGCCAGAAGAGCCTTGAGATGTGCCAACTCCTACAAGACAAATTCCAATCCTAAATAATCAAAATCGATCAATATCTTCTTACAGCAGCATTTCCCGTTTGTGTTTCACTTTGAAACTCAAGCTGTTGTTTGGCTTCACCAAACTTTCCTTCCAGTATTTGACAGTGAATAACCCCTATAAATATTGTTCACTGAGAAACCGATTATTTATTACACTGTGCGAACGAACCGTAAACAGCTTCGAGATTATCCGATTGTGTTTTTGCTGCATTTTTGTAAAATTTAATAGCATCATTAATTTTATCTGCCATCAGTGCCTGGTAACCACCCTCAATGAGATAATCCGTATTTGATGGATCGAGTTCGAGAGCATGTTGAAGCAGTTCATGACTATGTTGAAGAATTTGCGGGTTTCGTCCACACTAGAAGTATTGTTTTTCATCACCAATCACGCAAGGAATTCTCTATACATACTACTCTAGCGACGACTTGAGACATTTCATAATATTGCCAAGCACCTTTTGGTTCAGATATATCAATTGCTTGTACTAGTTGATTGAATGCTTGTTGAGCCTATAAAATGAATTCTGTACATAATCGAAGTTCCTCTTGTTCGATATGACTTACATCACTATAATTGCCTTCTTTACATACTAAATACAAGTAATGATATTCGTGTGCTTCGACACAATTGGAATCAATCCGAAATGCTCTATTCATGATGTAAACAAACTGACTTTTCTTTAACTTGTATTGTCGAATAGAATTACCTTTGAGCAACGTCTTCACATTGTTCCCAATCTTGCATACATAGTTGCAGCTTCATGTTTTCTAACACTGCTGGCAAATAATCACTCCTGACTGCTAACACTCGATTAACATATTCCAGTGCTTGAGAAAAGTTCGATCGAATTTCACGATACTTGGCATAACCAAACGCGGCATCGGGAAAAGTACCATCGAGTCTATACCGATCAAAATCAAAGTTAAGAAAACAAACTCGAATCTGATTACTTCAAAGCAGCTTCGAAATATTGTTTGGATTCTTTTGCAACATCTGTTGCAATTAAAATCCAACCTTTCAAGCTTAAAGCCTAGGAAAAGATATCGAAATACGTCAAGTACAACAGGAGAATATTGTGCTTTTTACCAAAGCGTTCGATGCGTTTTGTTTGGTTGCTCGATCAATGTACTCGGTCGCTTTCTCCGGTTTACCGATAATGTACAGTGTATGCGCAGCAAAAAACAATGCCTACATATCAGAAATACTAGATTTTACAATACACAGTACGCAGAGTATCTCGTTTACCATATCATCCACTTGTTTACGTAATTCTTTGACTTTGACTTCATATTCACTTATTGCTTCACGATCTACATGAAATCAACAGAAAATGATTGCAAAAGATTGACTGAATAGATGTATACCTGGATTTTTATGCTGTTTATGAGCATGAATTAATGCTAGAAGTGCAGCAACGGTTAACTCTGGTCTGCTACGTAGTTGTTCCAATTCACGCATTGACTCGTTTAAACGTCCTAGAATGTTCATTTAATGAAAAAAAGCGTTTCCTTGCTCGCTTCGTAGAGTCCAGTCAACTTACCATTCATAAGTTGGGCTACTGCAGAATAGAACTTCAATAAGCCATCGTTAACATAGCGTTTCAAAGCTTCATTTGCTGTTATATATGCTTGATTATAATACTTTCCACGAACATAGTAGAAAACCTTGCTCTAGATATGGAGAAAAATCAATTTGAATTTAATAAATTTAACCTTAATCGCTTACTAAAGTAAAGAGATCTTTTTCGGCCATTTATCAATTCTTTGCAATATGAACCAAATACTCAACGCTTGAATGTCTACCATCGATATTGTTCGAGTCAGGCAATGTGTGTCGGCAACAACCTCTTTCATTATACGTATAGATGTCGTTGGTTGTTTTATATTCAAATGCAAATATTTCTCAGATTTCAATGAATTTTCTTCATGAAAAATATTTAAAAAACGAAATGAAATTATTTGTGAATGTTTGATCAGGAAATCCTCTTGATTGATTCTCTGGAACAGGTCATTCATTCATACATACATTCATTATTTTGGTACAAACTAGCAGAGATCCAAATTCAGATGTCATCAGATCCACCCGTTGATCTGGGCCCTGCGGAAGAATCTGAAATGCCAGCAATTCTCCGTGACGATGCATCGAATCACATTATCGAAATTCCTATTCAATCACCAGCGAAAGACGAACCATCAAACTCTGAAAATAATTCGAATTCTGATAGCGACGATGACGACTTTCCATTTGATTTAACCTTTGAATGGCTCGATGAACAAATGCGTACTGGTACAGATCTACATCCGTTTCTTTCTCGGATCATACCCGGCTTACCTCAGGATGTTTCTCAATCGACAATGTACGAGATTCTCATGAATCTCTTTTTACCGATACGTCAACGAAAGGCACTCGAACAATATAAAACCCTCGACGATGCAGTTGAACTGATACGTACTCGTAAAAATATTCTTGTTCTAACTGGTGCTGGTATATCAGTTAGCTGTGGAAGTAAGTCCTCTGTTCCATCGGAGAAATTTGCATACGAATCTGCTTGTGATTTAGTTCCTGATTTTCGTTCTCGGAATGGTATCTATGCTCGTTTACGTGAAGAATTTCCTGAACTACCGAATCCTCAATCAATGTTTGATATCGAATATTTCACTGACGATCCTCGACCATTCTTTCGCTTTGCCAAAGAGATCTGGCCTGGGCAGTATCAACCGTCGTTAGCTCATCATTTTATCAGCGAACTAGAACGACAAGATAAACTATTGAGAAATTATACTCAAAACATCGATTCATTGGAACATCTATGCCCAATCACACGACTAATACAATGCCATGGATCATTCTCAAGTGCCACATGCCGTGTCTGCCATCATTCAGTGAAAAGTGACGAGATCAAAGAAGAAATTCTACAACAAAAGATACCACATTGTCCCAAATGTCCTGCAGATCGACCGGATGCTATTCTTAAGCCAGACATTGTTTTCTTCGGTGAACAACTACCAGATGATTTTCACAAAGCTATATCTCTGGATAAAAGTCAATGTGATCTTTTAATTGTGATGGGTTCAAGTTTAAAAGTGAAACCAGTTTCGCTCGTATCAGAATTATTATCGAGTGACATCCCCCAGATTCTCATTAATCGTGAACGATTGCCACATAAAACATTCGACATCGAATTATTGGGCAACTGTGATGTGATTATCAACGAAATATGTTCTCGGTTAAGCAAAATCGATCCAGTATTTGGACAAATTAAAAATGTACAAGAGAAATTTTTGAAAGAAATCGCTTATGAAAATTTCTTACCGACACAAGAACCCGAGAGGAAAAAACAAAAACTTTCAACAGATAATAATGATCAACAACCTTCATCCGAGTCGGAACTTTTAACAACTGAAACATCATCTTCACCGAAACAGATCTTGTCATCATTGAAGAATTCTTCAGTGTTTAATGACGAGTCATCATATGTCTATTGTCCACCAAGACGGTACATATTTCCCGGCGCGGAAATAGATTTCTCATCAGACGATGATGAGAATGACGACGACGACGACGACGACGATGATGATGATAGTAGTAGTTATGAGACAGAAAATGAAGAAGAACTACCGAGGAAAAATGTGGAATGATTCGATAGTTTGTTTTTTAGTTCTTATTGTTTTCTTTTCGTTTATTTATTTATATAATGTCAAAAAAAAACGAAAAAAGAGATTAGAAGTTCTCAATAGATAGAACGCATATATGTATATGAAGAGAGATGTACATATGACGAACAATACAATATCTAAGGTAATAAAGAAAGTATTCTCTGTTTACTTACATGCATATGAATAGATAGATAGATTTGTATAATACATTCTCAAAGAAAAGAAAAATGCTCATTCAGGGAAGAAATAGAAGTTCAATTCTTATGAAAACATTCACGAGAAATCTCTATCGCGGCAAATACATGGGACAATAACAGACCATATATAAAGTACTAAGCATGTCCACGATGAACATATTTTCACCCAAACAGCTGCTTCGCTTTGTCGAAAGTTATAAACATCATTCGTCGGTTTCAGCCAACTAAAAAAAAGTGTAAATGAACATTCAGACCACGTTGGTAAAATTTAATTTACTTTGTTAATGTCATCATCACATAGAATGATGCCAAGAAAAGCATGAAATGAAATAATGAATAGTTATATGCCACCGATTGTTCTTCATCATCGTAACTTTGACCACCTTCTATTAGAATGTAAAAAAAATGCACTCTATTAATAAACTCCATACAGTCAATTTGTATTTACCAGTATCAGGGATTGGCGCTCCAGTTTCTTCATTTCCCGATATACCCAATAGTTTACCACCTGATGATTTAGTTGTACTTGTGAGGCTAAAATTACGTACGCTTTATCTCATAGAAATTCATTTGTTTGTCACATTCTTACGCTGAATAAATAATCAGCCCGAAGAAGATGACTAATCCTACAATCGATGAAACGCCAACCGAACCATTTCCACTAGGTTCAATGGCAGTCGAATTTTGATTCGTAACCAGTCCATACCATGACGGATTGCATATTGGATCTAAATAACGTATTCACTTGTCGATATTCTCTTCTAAACTTTGTTTCATACCTGGCTTTTCACTCGTAATCGCTGACCAAGTCAAGAAAATCACATACAACGTAACAAACGATGATTGCAATAAACCCGAAGTCGAATGGTAATTTTGAACGACTGGTAAGACCGAAACAACTGAAGCAACAATACATAAGACCAAATTGATCGTGATGAAGAATATATTCAAGCCGCAAGATGCTTTTGATGCATAGTAAACATAAAGAAGGACGACTGCAACAATCGATAGGATGTAGAATGACGCAGTAAAAAATATTAAGCCAACATAGTGCTTTTTACTACCATCTTCACCCCTGGCAACCCAACTTTCATTCCAGCTACGAATAGAAAAAAGAAAATCTGAAATGCTTGAAATTCTATTTAGGTAAATATCCTACAGACCTATGGGCAAAATCAATGATAAGGATTAATTGGATTAATATGAATAAAAATCCGCAGATTGTTCCAATTACCATCAGAGCTAATTTTAAAAAGAAAGAGCGAACAATGACTAAATCAATGTTGAGAAATCAATTGATTTACTCGGTGCAAATCCTTGGTTTGGAATAAAAAATGCTCCGATACAAATACCAATGATAATTAATATTTTCCAAAACCAAAATCTAGAATCAGCTCGATAAAGAAACGTCTCCATCAGTACAAGTTTATAAATACCCATTTTGAATTGCACTTCGCGGATCTTTCGATCGTTTCACACATAACATTAAAATCATCATGAGAAAGAAAAAGCATGCCAAAGAAAATTGAATACGATATACACTTAAATAACCAACAATTTTGTCACATTCAATTTGTCCTTCAAAGATCTCCAGATTGCTAATTGTCCCGCCTTTACACAGTGCTGGAATCTAAAGAAGAAACAATCACATTTCTGCACAATTGATCGACTCTCCTACCTTCGCAAGTGTATGCGCTAAACCAGGTATCAAGAAAATCCATGAAGTAATCATCCCGACAAGTAAAAGTACGCCATATGCTAAGCGTGTCACCAATGAATTTCGTGTCGACGGACAGCAAGCACAGCAAAGACTACACGCTGCTGAACCACAACAACAGCCAAGCTATAATGAAAAAAAAGCAAACGAAAAGCATTATTGTATGTTTATTAAGTGCTACAACTTACTGCGCCAAGAGCACAACCCATGTTTGTTTAACTTTCAATCTGAAGTACAAGTTAACAATGGCAATGGAAGGAATGTTATAGTGTGAGGAGAAAAGAAAAGAAAAGAATTGATGTCTTCGCGAAGGAATACGAGACTAATTATTTATTTAAAACGAATAAGGCTGCAAGAATTCTTATAGTCAGTTACTCATCTAACCTCAATTATTTATTTATCATGTGAGACATGCACAGTATTTGTGTTGCGTATGTGTATGAAGTTTTTTTGTTTCTTTCTCAGTGAATCATTTTTGCCGTTGTAAGAAAATGACGTCAGAGGGCGCTGATAACCAGTTCGATGGAATGAATGACGCATCTTTCGTAAAGCAGAAGAAGAAGAAAGATGATGCTTGCTACTTTTATTAAAAAGAGATGGTATGTGTTTCGCATCTCTATCTCTTATCAGAGTTACTCTAATAAAATATTAATCATACTATAAAATTCTCCTGTACGTCATTTCGATGCTTAACAACGAAAACTTCTTGCCATAGCAGTCGTTTGAAGGAAAAAACTGATTACCTGTAAGTCAACGACTCTTGAAAATAAATCAATCGACGTATAATGGCAGAAAAATACGAAAAAATATTTGGAATATGAATCATAGATTATATTTCAAATTTGAATAAGAAAGCGCCCCGATTTTACATAGTGATATGGCGAAGAATCGCAGTATTCGAGATGCATATATCGCTGACTTCTTCGAGCGTTTTTGCAACGATGAAATCTGACAAATGCGTGAATAACTCTACCGCTTTGACTTTAGTTGAAGATAATAAGTAGTTTATTATTCCGCTGCATAGTTTTGTCGAAGAGAATCATGCGCAGATTTTCCGGTCTGGAGTATTTTGAGAGATTGCATCTAAAATTTACTCTTCTCTATATTTCTCGTTTATGTTCATGAAAAAAAGATGATCCCTTCGAAAGATTATGCTTCTCGAAGAGCTTATTATATGATGTGTTCTCCTTCGCACTGTCTTACCTTTTCTGTCGTACGGATTTCGTCCTAATTTTAAATACAAGACACTTCAACATTTGTTTCAAGGTCGAATTATAATTCAATGATGAAGCAGAAATCCTTTGATTATACACTGAATTTCATCGTTCAAGTCAGTTATAGGAAATTTATTTTTCAAACTTATGTTAACGCATCTTCTCTACCAGATACCGGATGTTCCATTGTGACAATTTCTTGATCTTCTTGTGCGTGATGATTTCGAACGCGAAAACTAATATTTCGAAATGTAAGACCACCTGTCGCAGACGAATTCGCTTTTCTTCTAATTAAAAATCCAACGAGAAGCACAATCGAGACACCTGCTAAAATTCCAACACCCATTCCGCCGAGAACAGCACTTGCCTGTGCGCCATCGGAATACTGAATTTTTTCTTGAACTTCGTCAACATATTCTGTTATTGTTCGATTGACATGGACAGTTGTATTGTGGAAATAATCGACTGGATTTACACTTGCATTTGGATTAAATACATAGAAATACTGAACATCCTCTAGTGAATTCGGAATAGCTTCGATTGACAGACCTTCTTCTGTTGTTAGTTGAAATGTTCCAGCGTTAATTGCTTGTTCGAGTTTCGTTTGAGCATCGAGTAACTCAATTTCACTTGAAGGATCAACAAAAGGTGTACGATCAAGAAGAGTAAATATACAATAGAGAGTATCATTATGACCTGCTTGCTTTGAATGGTGATCAAGTTCGAGTCCAGATATTCGAGACAGTTTCACTGCCGTAATGCTTCTTATCTGTTCACGGAGACGTTGTGCTAAATGACGTCTAGAAAACAAATCTGACAATGAAGATATAACTCTAGGAGATGAAATTACCGATGAATTGTGCTAGCTTCCAGACCGTCGGATGTAGGTTGACCGGTTATTTTAAGTTTAAATGCTAAATGGTTATACCATAGTTGGTTAGATCGATAGCACAAATTAATGTCGAACTCGTTCAAATAAACGTTTGTATCATAATCATAGAACTCATAGTGGACGTTTGCAGGTGGTCCACCGGTGTTTTTGTAAAGATTTAGATTCAACGAAACTGGATAATCGTAGGGAGAGGATGGAATGTCGATGTTTCGTTTTGACCAAGCCCATTCGACATCTGTTTTTAACCACTCTTCTTGAATATCCGGCGGAAATAGAGGTATTTGTCCAACAAGAGTCGAGCAGTTCATTGATCCACGACATGCACGAGATCCTGTCGATTGAAACATCCGATGTGGCGGATTCGTCATAAGTAAATTCTGATATTTAATTAACATCTCGATGGGATTATGTAAAACTGATGTCGCTAAAACGATTTCAACAGAATCATTTATTATACATGAACCAGTTCGACGATCAATTTTGTACGAACGTGATGCACCTTGCGTATAATCAATGATGATCGTAACTGGATTTTTAGTGTTATCAAATGGTGTATAATCATAACGAATGAATTTGTCTTCATTCGATGAATAATATCGAAAATTCACCGAATGCCAAAGAAGCTGTGATGTACTGGAAGCATCAATGCGGACTCTAAATCTGTCAGGAAAATTCATACCGACATCCTGTAAACTGGACAGATCATCAGCGGGTACTAGATTTTCGCAGAAAATTCCGCCCGGTAGAACAAACGCTGTACTAGTAAGTGTGATTTGGTAGTTGAAGATATTCATAACTTGTAAAACAACACCGTCAGATTTGCGCTTGAGAAGACTTTGAACGGGAATAGTATAGCTTTCTGGATTCCATGGCATCAAATAATTAGGTTTTGCAAATGACCAAATCATATCCGATTCGTTGGACATGGTTGAGATCCACTGATGGACAAGAATGAAACCACGTAGAACAGCTTCTCCTTGATAGGTGGCATTCGGCGGGAAACCCAATAATTCATCTAACGGACGAATATGCGTTGTTCCATCTTGAGGATTCATCATGGCAGAAAGTCCATCGAGTGGATTATCAATGTCGATGGGATACACATCACAGCGTTTCAAACCGTTTCTTGTGTAGACAGCTTTCTGATGTGTAGTATAATTATAATACGTAAACGTTCGATCATCAATGGTCACAAGTCGATTATTATCATAATCATATCGAATTTCGCTGAGTATACGTTGATACTGACCGAGAGTAACAATATTTTCAATAAAAAAGTGTCCCTGTCGAGGAAATTTCGGGTAGGTCACATTATCGGCCCCGTGAACTCTATCTATCAGGATAAAAACTGTAATAACGGTGTATAGGTTGAAAGTGCACATCGCAAATGGTTAAGTAACTATGTTCGTCGTGTTGCCTCTTATCACAACCAGATCACGCCCGTTATCATTCTATTCAACACTCCTCATGTCTCGTAACCTAACATTGTTAATTGTCGTCTTGCTTGCATGCAGATTTTCTTGTCAGCAAATTGATTTCAGTATTTGTCCAAACGGATTAACTAATGCTCCATCCGATCCACAATGGCCAAGCATTCTACCGAACCATTTCGAGCTATCGGCCGAATTAACAACCGATGTTGAAACAATTGAAGTAACTCAATCGTTTCTCGGACCATACAGGGATGTTGTGTACTTTCATAGTTATGAGACGACTTCTAAGACATATTCTGACTTTGACACCAATGAACTCTTGGTAGTCTTTGATGATTCTTTATTATGTGATCGACTACCTATTGGATCAAATGACGTTTTACCGTACCTGACTGGTCAAATTGTCAAACCATCTATTCTCTTGGGTTTCACTGGACGAAATAATTACAATAGTGCATTTTATACACGATATCTTGGTATTGAAACTGTTCGAGAGGGTATTCGAGCAAAAAAGTTTCAATCCTGTTTTTTCATTGAGCAAGAGCAGGTCACTATCAATGCAACTTATTATATTGGTGACTCACCGCCTGATCAATCAGCATTGAACGTTCCGTTCGACTTCGTTCAAATCGATGTTCGCTCAAATAATCTGCCCTATACATATAACATTCTTCGCTATGTAACAAATCCATCGTTAACAATTGAGACGCCATCAAATGTGTATTGCCCGAATCGAACGAATACAAAGCCTTTTCCACAAAACCTTCCACCTCGTCTATCTCTTCACTCTGAAATTTATACGCTTAAAAATAATGATACACCATCCAGAGTCGAATCATACAATCGATTGATTGATGAAACACTGCTCTTCGAACGGATCGATTACACAATGAACAAATTGCCATCGGAATTCATACCAAGTGGATTATTGCTTGATTACTCATTAAATTTAAATTATTTATATGCGCGTGAAAGTCAAGAGTGCGTGATAAGGAATGCAACTAGTCACGCGATGGGAACAACAAATGAGATCTTGTTTCAATTCGGCGATATGAACAATACTATTCAATTTCAATACACTGGTATAACGCATTGTAATCGTCCGCATCTTCAATGTCACCGATGGATTGGTCAACAAGAAGTCGGTATATTCAAAAAACAATATGAATGGTATTGGAGTGCAAAATATAATGATATAGACTTACAAGAACTGATTCCAATCCAAGTTTATCTAACAACGATAAGTGAAGCTGGACCATCAAAAATGATCAAACAGGAAACAAGTAAGTTTATCTAAGGAGTGAAAAGGTACTATTCGAATTCGTTTCAAAGATATCTTCAATTATAATTCGCAACCAGATTCTATGCAATTAATCGATACAACAATCGGTGAATGTTATCGAGCACTAGGTCCCAGTCATCAATTTAATTATGCTATACTTCGAATGACGCTGAATAACGATGCAAAATATCCCGTTCATCAACATCTACTATCGTTAGAAAATCGTTTACATATGCAATTGGCCAGTGATCTTCATATTCGGCATATACGACTATCGTCATTCGTCATCGATATAACACGTGACACCACTGATCAGCACAATAAAGACGTTTACGTAACATTTACTCTTCTGGACAATCCACCTGTGTCGAACGAATTGTTGAAAGAGCCACCATCGTTGCAACTGATACGACAATTGGCACAACAAATCAACGAAGGTAAATTCCATATACGAGATAACGACGGTGGCTATGATCTACAAGCTCGACCAAATAGTCTTCGCACACTAGTGCTTTACTTGTTACCATCTGAAAACCATACAAGTTATTTTAATGAGACGATATTTATCTATCACAATGTAACAAATACAATTTATAGACAACGTGAGAAGATCGTGCATCGACATACAGGTCCACTGATTGCTGCTTTTTGGATGGGATTTGCTTTACTAGGTATGATTGTTACATTAGCTATAAGTTCGTTTGTGGCCATAAGAAAATGGATGCCAACAATTAATAATCGCAATACCTAAACGACTGATGAATAATCTATGAACTATCTTTTCAAAAGTACTAACTTTTGTTTTCTTTGCACTGAAAGTGCGAGTTTATTTAACATATGCGAATTCCAGGCGTTTTATTCAATTCAACTTTTTCTGTGAAACTATTTATATGCTTAATAAAATCAAGCATACTATACAGATACTATTTCATGAATATGAACATTTTTTAACAAAAAATTTTAAAAAGTGCTAAGTGAATGTGTGGCATCACTCGTCTTATTCTTTAATGAGGATATTGATGCTGAACTGTCTGCTGCACAGTTCTCACTACTGTTGGTGCGATTCGTCTGTGGTCGACTCGTAATTCTCTCATAGTTCGATTTTTCACTCGTATCCAGAGCTTTTTCCACACTTGATAAAAGCGTATGTCCAATCCAGCAATAATCAGTGGATCGATGGTGATTTCCATAAAATTCAACAGTTGACCAACGAATACTGCAAGATCTCGACCACTAGTAAACTGATAAATGATAATATTTGGAGCCCAGAGCAAAAGCCAGATGGTATAGAAAACAAGAAATTGAATTACTAAAGATCGATGATATTTCTCTCGTGCGGAAACATGATGTCGATTTCTGCGCAAATGCGAAGTCAATCGAATATAATGAACACTTCTATAAATAATAATCACATTGAGACTGATCGGCAGAAAAAAAGCAATGATAACATTGAATACTTCTGCATAGGTGTTCGTATACGCGATATCAAAAACTCCGCCTTCATCCACGCGTAAAGTCGCCCAACCGAATGGAATCTGGATGACCAATATAACCAAAGGAATGATATAAATAGCAAGATGTGACATAGTCAACAATCGTACATTCGTTCGATAGACATTTCTATTTTGAGCAATTTGCATGTGTCGACAAATATTCAATGCTAGTAAGATATATACTTCGAGAATGTTTAGATAATTGTCAGCTATTGCTTCGAAATACACGACAAACGTATACCAAAATTGAGGAGGATAGCAGTCGGTCGATAACGTATGTATGAAAAAGAGGAAGAAAAATCGAACGAGGAGAAGAATGTCCGTAGTGAGATACGCATAGATCCATTGCATAGATTTCTGTCGGATAGACGAAAAGAAGAGAACTTGAAGCCAAAAGAGAGAATGAGTGAAGGTAGCAATGATGCATACATAGAGTACCGGCCGTTGACTTTCTAGACTAGATTGATTCCATAAAAAAGGTGATCGGCATATTATGATGCTAAGATTCATCGTCGTGTACAAAACTGCAAACAGGTTGATGGTATAAGTAGATCAGCTCATTGCTACTACTAATATTATGATCTAAAAAGATGTAGTATACGATTTGATGAGCTACATTAGTTTAATTAGCTTATCTAGAAACGCTGACATTAATTCGACAGATATGACGACAGCGAAAGCTTTTTTTTGTTCGCAAGAGCTCTATTTACATCGCGATGTGCGGAATGTACGTTACATTTATTGAATCAAAGGTTGAAGATTATTATTAATGTATAGCATAATACAGCTAATGCCTTTCCATACCTCGTCTGACGCCTGATCAAGTTCTTTTAGTTTTCATGGGACGTCATGTTAATTACACTAATAAATCCATCTCATTTGAGAATATCCTTTTAAACATAGGATTGCAAATTCGCTAATTCAATTCATAAAATATTGTCAAATAAATCTAACTCTAACAAGGGAAATACTATCCGATGTGTCTTGTAGATAAAGATTATAACTCAATGTTCTGACTTACCGTTTAGTCTTTCAAATCGGCTTCACCCATTATTCTATTCTTTTACGTGTCGATTCAATAATTAATACAAAATGCGACTGACTGGTTCAGCTTTTATCTAACTGTGCGTCAGCAGTTTGAAGCGTGCTCTATTTTCGAGTTTCAAAAACAGTGCTCTTCTGTACGCAACGTAAAAGAGAAGGATATTACTGAAAACGTGTAGCCGATATCAAGAAGAACTAATTGGACCTGGAAAGCTTAACCCATTAAAGACCGCTACTGGCGGCGGATATGAAACGACGTCTTACCATTACAAATCAAGATCGCAAGAAAGAAAATCGCGTATTAAAAAAGACGAAGTGCTTAAATTCCCTGACTAAAAGAATAAAAAAATCTTTTGCTTTTTTCAAAAGATTACTGTATTCCTGTTGCGGCTCAGACCGAATTAAAATCATAATATCGACACATTCAGCGACTGCCAGATATATATCCTGCATTATCGCATGCTAATATATACTAATTCTAACCGAGTACTGCTCGAATCATTAGTTCATTCAGCGAATATGCTTGGTGTCTCTATTGTGCATGATATATAATCTTCACGCCAGGAAAATTAAGATTATCGAATCAAGTCAAATAAATATAGTTACTAATGTATTTGAAGTAAAATTCATCCTATATTGTGAATAGACGTCTTCTCAAAACGTAGCGGAAATTAGATCTGGATTGAATGAATGCTAAGCAGCAAATATTGCCACCTGATCATAATCACTTCTTAACGTCGATATACGGTGCATAGTAATAGCTCAGCGAATGTTGGATACTCATTTACAAGCCGAATAGCATCGGTATCAAAAGTACTTCGAGGGAAATGCCGACTGTTTGCCGGAATCTGCAAGAATTTCTTGTTATTAACTTACTGTATTATTATATGTTTTTTATTTGAAGATATGCACGACTATATTACTGAAAGAATACGTGATTATTTCCAGTTCATTCATGTTGCCGAAGTCTTTTGTGCTCCCAGGGCGAGACGCAAATGGTAGGTTTCAATTTGCATATGGTCCTATTTGCCTAAGGTTGAGGTTCACTCTCAGAGGGAACGTGTCCTTCAGACATTTCCATACGTCTTTCCACACGCGATAAAAGCGTTTGTCTAATCCCGCAATAATTATTGGATCAATGGTGATTTCGATGAAATTCAACAGTTGACATATTGATATGATTTGAATATTTTTACTCTGCAACTGAAATAAGATTATATTCGGAGCCCAAAGCAAAAGCCAGATGGTATAGAAAACAAGAAATTGAATTACTAAAGATCGGTGATACTTCTCGCGCGCGGATATATGACATTGACCTCTACGTAAACGTGAAGTTAGTTGAATATGATGAGCACTTCTGTAGATAACAAATACATTGAGACTAATCGGTAGGACGAAAGCGACCGTAAGATTGTAAATTTGTACGGATGTAGCTGAGAATCTTAAATCACATATGTCACTACTATGAGCATCGAGTTTAGCCCAGTTTAATAAGATTTGCCCCACTAAGTTTACTAATGGAAGGATGTAAATTGCGAGATGTGCCACAATCAATAATCGTGCATTTGTTTCATAGACATTTTTATTACGTGTAATTTGTGCATGTCGACAAATGTTCAATGCAAGTAAGATATATACTTCAAGCGTATTCAAATAATTATCCAGTGTTGCTTCAAAATAACAGATGAATAGATACCATCCTTCACTCGGTCGACAATCGATTACTAGTGTATGTATGATAAAGAGAAAGAAGAATCGAATGACAAGAAGAATGTCCGTAGCGAGATACACGTAGATCCATTGCATAGATTTCTGTCGGATAGACGAAAAGAAGAGAAGTTGAAGCCAAAAGAGAGAATGAGTGAAGGTAGCAATGATGCATACATAAAGTAACGGTTGTTGACTGCTGAGAGTAGATTGATTCCATAAAAGAGCAAATGTACATTCGTCAGTTGAATTCTTGGAGTAAGCTAATAGTCCCATTGGATTTAGGTAATTACTTTCATGGAGATGTATTACTAATCACTTCTGAAGAGAAAAAAAAGAACCAACCATATCTAGACAAAAACAAGAACTTTCATAATTGTCCTCGCATGGATTCATCATATGATAAGAATGAATAGAATCCTATGTGCGTGTTCTGTATGAAATTTCAATAGATATTTTGACTTCACAAGCAATTTTATTTTTCATTATGATAATAGGCTATGACTCGTTTTGCATGAAAAAGTATCTGCACACCATGTCTAATGAAGAACTGTCGTCACTTAACGTTCTGTAATATTCATAGCATCACGGATTACAGTTTGAAATTCAGAAAAAGAATATTTAACTTTAGTGTAAGACGTCAGCTGTCAGTTCATATAAAATATTTGGGATTAAAAATGACGGAAGATGAGAAAAGTAGGAATTGATGTGAACTAATTCGACAATAAGAATAAATAAAAGAAATTCACATTTTATCTTTTCGTCATATTCGAGTTGTAATGGCATCGCAACGAAAAGGACCAGTAGGCTATGCGCCATAAACGTCTCACGAGTTTCATTTTTTTCCATCATTACCCGCCACATGAAAGATATCCTTATATCAATAGATTCCGTGTCAAATCCTATGCAGAGCATATAGATGTTTTTTCTTCCGCTCCCATGGAAAAGATTCTTAACATATTTTAAAACTCATGTTTGACATTCAATCGTACCTGACAAATCGTCCAAAATACTTCGAAGGACAAACTTTTCTTTACAATTAATTGCACACGTATACATTCATAAGGCGGCCCTTTTGAAATATATTAATTAACTGTTTGCATCCGCTCATTAGAAGAAACTGTATTACCAGCTTGCGTAGTATTTTGGTCAGAACATTACCCATCATCGATGAAACTCGGTAATTTTTCGTCTCGAAACAATCACCTCAGAAGGCTAGAGCATTTTTCGGTTAATTTTTTCCGTCTTCTAAGGCTTTCTCCTATGAAAATCACGTGTGTACCGCAAATTCATTACATCGAGTATAATAAAACCTACATATTTAGTCGAGAGCTTAATATGGGATTGTTTGATATGTATACGATTTTTCTATATGGGAAATTATAGATAAAAAGTACATGAGAAATACCTGGAGTTTATATAATCTGATCTACGTTAAACGACCTTTGAACGCAGTTGAGTGAGAAAAAACAGAACTGAATTAATACTCTTTTTTATAGTTTGTCAGGATCATGCACGGTCCCATAATAACGGATGTCCCCGGTTGAATGAGCCTCTACGTATTTTTTCAATATCTTCCTCAAATTATGACGTATATAGCTGACCTTTTTTTAAAAATATAGCCCATGAAATTCTCTACAAAACTGTATATATAGATCTGTTGAGTGATTAGTATCAGAACTATATCTGATCAGCATTTCAATGCTGCAAAATAGTGCATTTTTGTAGGCGTCCGTTTTTATACTACCGGTTTTGTGTCGTTCTTTCGTCGTTATATAGAAGGACTAAATATGCCGTATTGTAGCCCATGAAAAGCTCTATCTTTTCCTCAAGAGCATTTTCAGATTTTTTCCATAAATGGGAAAGTATTGAATATTTTAATTTACAAATAATTTGAAGGATAAAGTTTTCACTACCAGGTCGCTACGAACAGAATCATGTTAGGTGTGCTTTTGAAATGCTATAGGTGCATAACAAGAACGACCGATGATTCCAACGCGTTGTTGTAAAAGATTTACCAATAGAATTTCGCTGTCGCATCTGAATATTTTCTTTAAGTTCTGGCAGAAAGATTACACTCAAAAATATAGGAAAATTGCCTTTGAACTGAATTTTAAATCTGTTTTTCAAACAAACGCCTACAAAAATGCACTATTTTGCAGCATTGAAATGCTGATCAGATATAGTTCTGAAACTAATCACTCAACAGATCTATATATGCAGTTTTGTAGAAAATTTCATGGGCTATATTTTTAAAAAAATTCAAGTATATACGTCATAATTGTAGCAAGATATTCTAATTTTTGCAAGACGTGTTTTGAAAAAGAATCATAGGACAGAGCCAGACAGGAAAGTCATCACTATTGTTTTTGAGTGAATGATTTTTTCTCTAAACACTGCCCGTACGATTCCACTATCATGTTGTAGACTGAAACGGACGCTGCTTCCGTTGGATTCAAAATTCTTTCTTAGAATAACCTCATTGAATACCGAAGCAGATGATTCATTAAATGTCAATCATCTTCTATTGACACACGAGATATATTGAAAAACAAACACGAACTAAATTATTGGAGCAGGCAATGCATTGCTGTGAGTTGTGAGAATACGAGCTTGTTTCGCTTGGATAGATGCAGCACTTCTACCATATGCAGATGAGCGAAACATATCCGTTGTTGCCGGTGCAACTCGACGTGCGTTTGCTCCTTCGGAACATAGAGCATTCAAGATACGTCTGCGGGAACTTCGCCAAATATGCTGGAAACGAACATCTAATGCGCCAATGATGACTGGATCAAGAGCAATTTCAATATAGTTCAATAATGAAGCGATAACTGTAATACTTGATGTTTTGCTTGTAAATTGGTAAACAACAATGTTCGGTGACCAGAGTATAAGCCATATGGCGTAGAATACAAGAAATTGAATAACCAAAGAACGATTGTATTTCTCTCGAGCAGTGACATGATGTTGTGCGCTACCTAAGCGAGAAGTTAAACGAATGTGTCGCATGTTCAAATAAAGAATAATGAGATTTAGAAGAATTGGTAGAAGAAATCCAATAATAACATTGATAATTTGAGCATAGATGTTGGTGAAGTCAATATCACACGATGCACCAATATTTTGACGCAAACGTGCCCAATTAATTTGTAGTTGAATAATAAAAGCTGCTAATGGAAATATGTAGATAATAAGATGAGAACAAACAAGTAGTTTCACATGGGAAATGTATACACTACGATTATGAACAATTTGTACGTAACGACAGATATTCAATGCAAGGAGAATATAAACTTCAAGCATATTCAGATAATTGTCAAAGGTTGCTTCGAAATAGCAAATAAACAGAGACCATGATTTAGTCGGCGTACAATCGGTCGACATGGTATGAACAATAAATCCAACAAAAAATCGCATCAAAAGTAGAATATCCGTTACTAAATAAGCATAAAGCCATTGCATGGACCTTTGTCGAACAGATGGATACAGCATGAACTGAAACCAGAAAATACTATGCGTGATAGTAGCGACAATACAAATGTATAATAGTGGACGTTGATAATCGATCATCTCTTGAGTCCAATGAAGATCCGTTAGACAAGTTTCATTTGTTCCGTTAATTTCAGACGATAGCGTGAAATTTGACATGTGTGATCAAACAGGCAACTACTGTATGTGTCTGTTTATATAATATTCTTGATCATTATTATCAACGGTTTTAGAAAATTATGGCAAAAAATAGGATACTGTTAACATAATTACTAATAAATGCTCATAGAGTCGACATGATTACTCTTAAGTAGTATGAGTATAATTAGTTTTAACTAGAGTGCATGTTTCAAAGAAAGATTATACACTGAAGTCTAGGGTCGTTGAATAATGTTCACAATGTCAGAGATTAGAGTGACACTTCGCCTAACTCATGTCGAAAGTAAAAACACCGAAATCTGGAAAGCAGCAGGGACCGAAAGTACGGATCTCCGTCACATCCGTTTCTGTATACTCATCTGCACGCTCACTGTTGTTTGCCGTACTTCTATGTTTCGATCAATATCAGGTTAGTCAATTGAGATGTGTCTTTAAGTACACATATACCATGTCGTGTCCGAGTCTACGGTGACTTATTGTATGAGAAGACGATAGATTCTACTGATTATGTCAGTCACCGGGAGGCGACCGAATCAATTATAAGCTCTTTTCGTTCATGCATCATTCCGATATCAGCATCATTTATTCATCGGATTCGCCTTGCTCTTTCTTAGCGTAACATTGTATATAGAATATGTCTTCTATGAATATATGCATGAGTTCCTGTGCAATGCATAATAGTGTCTAGCGGCATCTTGTGATACGGAAAGCGACAGAGGACAGAATCATTTACGATGGTATGCATGGCAAAAATCAGCTGGAAGAGGCGATATATTGTTATTTAATATTGATCTGACTGAATTCTGTTTATCTTAGTTTTCTTGTTTATAAATTTAGATGTTATCCCAAGTAGGATCTTGGCAACGGGTATAATGATTTCTGATGGCGAGAAGAATGCGACTAGTTTTCTTTTGTAATAGATCACAAGTCGATGTTTCAATTGTTCTCGGACTATTCTTCTTCGAAATGCGTCTTCCTCATCATCCACTAGTGGCAAGTCAATTGCTTGCAATTTTCCACGAAAGTAGTACTATTGTGTTTTTAGAGCAACAATTCGATCTAGTTGTTATCGGATCTGGGCCTGGTGGATATGTAGCAGCTATAAAAGCTGCTCAGCTTGGCCTTAAAGTACGAAAAGAGTCTAGATAAAGATGTTTCATTTGCGAAATGTGTTGCCTATTCTAGACAGCATGTGTTGAAAAGAACGCTACATACGGTGGAACATGTCTTAATGTTGGATGTATACCTTCGAAAGCCATGTTACACAATTCTCATCTATATCATATGGCACAACATGGTGAATTGAAGAAAAGAGGAATTGAATGTATGTAAGATGGATATACCGATTTGAAGAATATTTCGAATGAATCTCTGTTTTATAGTTCAAAATGTTTCGCTTAATTTACCTGTCTTTTTGAAGCAAAAAGATGATGCTGTAAAAGGTCTCACTAGTGGCGTTGCTTACCTATTTAAATCGAACAAGGTAAAGTGGTAGTCTTTAGCGAAACAGCCGAATGAAACATGTTCGTCTTGTCAGGTAACTGGCGTTCGTGGTCATGGATCTATTAGTGGAGCTGGTGAAGTAACTGTCAAGAAAGAAGATGGATCAAGTGAAACTCTGAAAACTAAAAACATCCTCATTGCTGTTGGCTCTGAAGTAACACCATTTCCGGGTATTACTGTACGTAAATCGATGTGTTTAGTTCATCGAGAACGTTCGATTGGAATACTTTTTTCCTTATTTAGATCGACGAGGAATCAATTGTCTCGTCGACGGGTGCACTTTCACTTAAACAAGTGCCTAAAAAGATGGTATTGATCGGTGCTGGTGTTATTGGACTTGAACTAGTAGGTCGAATCACTTATGAATTTGAACAGCAGTTTCAGCTAGATTATGCCATTTCTTGCTAGGGTTCTGTATGGAGTCGTTTAGGTGCAGATGTGACATGTGTAGAATTTCTGTCCAATATCGGCGGTGTTGGTATTGATATGGAAGTTAGTAAAGCATTTCAAAAGATTCTCACAAAACAAGGCCTCAAATTTAAACTTGATACAAAAGTCACTGGTGCAGAAAAGTCTGGTGATAGTATTCGTGTCAATGTCGAAGGCGCCAAAGGTGGTAATGGTGAAACGGTAAAGAGAAAGCACTTGCTATGTCTACCATACCAAATCTCTATATCAAATAGCTCGATTGCGACACTTTACTTGTCTGCATTGGTCGTCGACCGTATACCAAAGAACTCGGCCTTGATAGTGTTGGTAAGAAATGCCTCGCCAAATCGAATAGAACAATGTTCATATACTACCTTATCATACAGGAATTCAACTAGACAAACGCGGTCGGATTGAAGTCGATAAAAATTTTCAAACAGCTTGCAAAGGTATCTATGCCATTGGTGACTGTATCCAAGGACCTATGTTAGCACACAAAGCAGAAGATGAAGGCATTATCTGTGTCGAAAGTATTGCCACCGGCCACGAACCACACATAGATTATAATTGTGTTCCAAGTGTCATCTATACATATCCTGAAGTATCATGGATTGGCAAATCTGAGGAGCAACTAAAACAAGAAGGTATCAAATATAAGGTCGGCAGATTTCCAATGGCAGCAAATAGCCGTGCGAAAACAATAAATGAAGCTGAAGGTTTTGTTAAAGTACTATCCGATGCTAAAACTGATCGAATACTTGGAGTACACATGATCAACTCAGTATGTTTTGTTCTATTGAGAATCATCAAACGACTGATTTCTTTTTCCTTAGGTTGCCGGTGAATTAATCAACGAAGCAGCATTAGCTATGGAATACGGAGCATCATGTGAAGATGTCGCACGTGTTTGTCACGCCCATCCAGTAAGTTTGCCATTTACAATTGAGACCTAAACTGTCATAATCTTCTCCCTTCAATGTAGACATGGTCAGAATCATTAAAGGAAGCTAATCTTCAAGCTTATTTTGGCAAAGCGATTAACTTTACATAATTCTCTGGACATGACTTCGAAAATCTAGAGATTTTATTTTAGCTTTGTTTTTTCATTTTGTATAATTTTAGTTTAGTTTTTCTCTTTGCCATATGTCGCATTTCTTTCTGTTTTCTTTTTCTCAACACTTTCACCTGCTTTCTAATAAACCAGACCAAGAAAATCTGCTCAAATTTTTCTTCTGTGTTTTACAATCCGGAATATTGCTGTTCTATTGAGCAACACTTTCCGCTCTGACATTCTTTTCACAGACTGCTCAAGCATAAATACTTCATAAACGATCTGTTTTTTTTTTCACTACTTCTCAAGAGGAAAAAACTTCAATGTCATATGTTCGAGTAGCACCGATCGTTTCTTTTATTGTTTAATATTCCCGCAAAAGAATGTTACTTGATAAAAAAAACTAGATGGAACAAAGTCGACTACGTTCTCCATTTTCCATCGACTCAATCTTCTCAATAGAAATGGCGTAAGTTTTTATTATTTATCTGATACCTTGTCGAGACTGAAACTTGGCGACGAGTGTATTTTTACACAAGATTATTTACTTGTCATGAAAGCGCCGAAGGGATCTAGACAGCTGACAAGCTCAATTGACATTTTTATTCATCAAGTGACTTCATTTGATGCATTTGCCCTCTAAGATTAATTGATAATAGAGGGAGAATTTGTCGTATTAAATAAAGTTTGAATAATAAGTGGTTTGAGAGAACACTCGTGATCAAGAAAAGATGACTATTAAACGAAGATTTTGATTAGATAAGAACCTCGTATCAGCCGTACCAATGTCTCATCTTTTAAAAAAAGTACGCTGTACGAATAACTTAGATAAGATCGTATTTTCTGAAATGCATCTTTCCTTTATTCTTTAAATTCTGTGGAAAAGAATAGTTACATATCTTGTTTCTGACGTATCTAATTAAAAACAGTCGGTTAGACAGACACGCATATGTTGTTATTTCTTTTCTCCATTATTAATTCAAAACATTCAATACGAATTGTTCTAATCTGTCTATTCGATGCTTTGTAGTCACTTTTTTCATTCTCCATCGATTTAATTAAGCGTTTTCCACACGACTTCTCCTACGATTGTTTCCCGTTTCAAAACATTTGAGCCGAGGGTTGACTATATGATGATTTATCATACATTACTGATTCAACGTTAAATCAAATGCAGATCTATACATGAACTTTTTCTCGGAGATGTTCGCTGATGTGAAAGAATCAACAAGAATGGAGGAGGGGTAGCTCTGGGTTCGAAAGACAATCGAGCGGGTATAGAAAAAGGAACAGACACTGATAAGCATCCAAAATTTGCACTGTTGTAAAAACAAAACAGACAAACACGTTTTTTTTGTCTCATCGGTTGTTCTTCGTTGGAGAAGTATCGTCTTTTCCTCAATGCGAATATTTGATTGTTAAGTACAACAATGGCATTGAACTATGAAACACTGATACATGCGGCTAGCAAACCACCAGAACAGCGAACAGCTACAGAGATTAATGATTTTATATTTCCATGGCTGAAGCAATCATTGAAAAAGAAACAGGGCATATTTCAAAAGATTTCTGATGGTAAAGAAGTTCATTGACATTTCTCTGACACGTGAATGTTCGATCCATTTTTAGATGTCATTCATGATATCTGCAAAACGATCATGTTGGAGAGACGGCCAGCTTGGGATGTCGTTATCCATCAAGGTGACCCTGGGGATACGTAAGTTATCTTTCTCAATTTCGTTATGATTTTCACGTGTGTGCTTTTTTTCATCATAGATTTTATATTATTTTACAAGGCTCGGTGAATATCTATCGATTCGATGAGGATGGCCCAAAGCCAGAACCACTCGAATTTGATACTGTGACAGAATTTGCTAAGCTTGACAATGATTCGGACAAACGTGACGAACTCATTGCTGATGCATTTGGAAATTATGTTGTGACTCTAGGTAAGATCAACTTGTTTCAGATAATTTCTGAGTCGATGGAACTCTATAATGCAATAAAATAATATTCATTCAGAGGGAAATGGTCTTGCCTATAAGCAACGTAAGAATGCTAGAATATGCTTATTGATTATCTTGAATTAATTGATTAACTATCGAATGTATACGCATGACAAGGGATTTTGTAGGTGGTGGTTTTGATTTTGGTGAACGAGCGTTGATTACGAATGAACCACGAAGTGCTACAGTAATGACAATTACTCCAACTGATCTGCTAGTTGTTGATCGCGAAGTTTTCAGTCGGTATGTCAGTCGAAGCATGGGATCTCCAGAATGTTGTTTGTATATTGTTTCTATAAAGAACGTTGAAAGCGGCACACGAAAGGGAATTGCAAGAGAAAACTGAATTCATCAATCGATGCCCGTTGTTTTCGTCTTGGTCACCAAGGCTAAAACGTCTTGTTAGTCTTAGTTTGGAACGTGGTCGATTCTCTTATGATAGTATCTTATACAAACAAGGCTCACGAGCTGATGCTGTATATTTCATATGGAGGTAATATGCAAACGAACTTTCTGTCGAAATCGATTCTCTAAAAGTAAAATTTTTAGCGGTGAAATTAAATTAAGTATGGATCCTCTGTTACATTGGTTACAATATCCTTATCTTCTTCCACAATCGAATCCATTGAAACAGTAAAACTACTTTGTTCATCACTCGATAGTAAAATTCGTTTTCGTAGACGTGCCTTAGAATCCTTCTTACCTATATTTCAACCATCTCAACCTCCGAACGTTCATATACCCTCGAATGCGGACACTAATGATCCTCGACAGAGTTTCGCTATCAAACGACGTCACATGACTTTCGCTCAAGCTGAACATGAACGCGCTGAACGAATTATACAGTTAGCATTATTGAATGCTGGTGACGTTATCGGCCTGGAATGTTATGTATGTGATCTAGCAACACATATCAATTCAGCACGATGTACGGCGCCGTGCGATTTATTTTACATCTTGAAACATAACTTTACTCGTTTACAAAAACGACACGGCACTCAAGGTTTGAGCGAACGTTTACGTGAAATGGTTCTTCTCTCTTTGCAAGCATATCCATCGCGTATCATGTGTATGCCACTATTTACTGCATTAATGAAAAAGAAACTAGCACCACGGATGAATGATGATCAACTACAACAACAACAGCAGTATCAAAATAGACAATCATGGCTTGTACAGATACACAACTCATCTCAACGAGTTCGTTCTCTTCGAAGCTTTTTCTCACATCTCCATTACATAAAATTTCTCTAGCGAGTACATCGATCAGACACCACAACAACGGCCTCTCAGACAGTTACTAAAGAACGTTCACTGACTACAACAACACACAGTGTGCCCACAATACGGGTAACTCAAAATGCATCTTTCGTAAATCCTGCTACAATACAATATGTCACCAATGATAATATACGCGTCAGTAAAATTGAAGATCGTCTCAAACAATGGCATGCACAAATGGGTGGAGATTCGAAAACACATTTTGTACCGCTGACACGTTTTGTATGTTTATTCAATCCTATGTGCGCCAAAATTCTTCTTTTCTTTTCTCAAAGAGCATCGCCGATTTTTCAGCACACAATCTCTTAGGGTCCACGCCGTTTGAATTTGTTGAACCTCAACTAAACGGCGCTTCTCTTTCCACAAGGTGAGACTTCATTTTCTTCATCCAGTTTTCATTCATTTTAATAGATATCTATGAAAAACTAGCGAGACTTTTCTTTTCAATAACTATTAGTAGATAATTTCCACAAGACGTTGCTTTGTAAGTATGTTCATTAAACATGTATGTAATCATAACGGCTTTCAACTCTACACATACTTACCTTTCACGAATGCCATTTATATCGTTAACTTTACCTCTTGTGAAAAGTCACACTTTGTTGACTAGTGCAATAAACCCAACATCTGTTTTTGTTTAGTTTTAACTCAAACAATATCCATCAAAGTGAAAAAGAAACAAAAATTCCATTTGAGCCTTTCGTTAAATCAATAGGAAATTCTAAACGACCATCACTTGCTTGTTCCAGGGTATGTTTTGACATTGATCAACGGGACACGTTTTTATCGTAAATATTTTCCTTTTCAGATTACTCAAGCTTCTTTTTCTTCTTTGTCATCATTAAATACAAGTCTACCTTCAGTACACACTTATTCTAGCCAAGAGCGATATGAAGATCAACGGCTTTCTTTCAATAAGAAGTGGAGAGATTTTCTTAAACGTTCTACTCCAACCGTGTACTGAAGTGTACATAATTCTGTTTTTTGTATATTGGATTTTTTTTAACAAAAAGAAACGACTCTTTATGGAAATTACATTGATTAAATATGGAGCAGAATGTGGGAAAAGAAAACTAAAATATCATTTATAGATCTATGCACAGAGACTAAAAATTTTCTCGTGTTTTTCTTTCTTCTTTATGTTCTCTCAGTTGTTATTATGCTGCTCTGAAGCGCCATTGGAGATGAAAAAGAAATATTGCTTTAAAGAGAACGACAGAATAATAGAAAGCAAGTAGTTATAGAAATATATGCAACATAGTATTTTTCTTTTCTTTTCTTCTCTTCTCCTCACTGTTTTATTTCTTTTTTTTCCTGTTTTATACAATGACATACGCAGGGCTTTTCACGTTCGATATCGAACGGCAAAAGGAAAAGAGCTAAACCTTCCGTTCCGGTTGATGGCCATTGGATCATCAAACGCACATGACATGCATATGCCCGCAATCAAAGTCAGAGTAAGCACGATGAAAACGCGAACGCAAAAGCTTTCTTTTTCAACCAATATTGCGTGATAGGTAGCACCATTTCGATGGTTAGCAGTTCTAGTCGGTTGTGTCACTTTCCTCGTTTTAATACTTCTCCGAAGTCCATATAAACCCATTGACAGCGATGTAACGGCTGAAATAGCCGAACGGCTGAATGAAGAAGCATCGGTAACTGCAAGGTGTTGATGAATCTTTTGTACGTTAATTATTATTATAGAAATTGCGCTGGTCATTATCACGCGCTCAACAATGGTATTCTTCTCAACCGTGGTATCTCGGTGCTAATTATTTACCTTCGACAGCCGTCAACGTCTTGGAGATGTGGCAAGATGACACGTTCGATGAGAAAACCATCAAATGCGAACTTGCTTGGGCAAGTAAACGTTTACAAATGAATATCATGCGCGTTTTTCTTCATATACTTGTTTGGATGAATAATCCAACGAAGTTCTTTCAGCATGTCGATACCTTTCTCTCTATTGCAAAGCAAAATAATATCAAAGTCATGCTCGTTCTTTTTGACGAGTGTTGGAATGAAGATCCAAAACTCGGTCAACAACTCAATCCCATTCCAGGTGTACATAATTCGAGATGGGTTCGATGTCCCGGCCAATCAATGGTGCTAAATAGAACAAGTTGGCCACTTATCGCGCAGTACGCTATTAAAATATCATCTATCTCCTCTCAGTGTATCCTTGTTTAGATACACAACAGATGTAATTAATCACTATAAATCTGATAACCGCGTTGCTGTCTGGGATTTGTATAACGAACCTGAATGTAGCAAACAAATCAGAGTTGTCTTACCGTTACTCCGTTACATATACAAGACTGCTCGATCGGTAGCTGATGTCGAACAACCAATGACAATTGGCATTGCCAAATGGCCATTGACAACCCCTCTAGCACAATTTGAATTAGCTGCATCAGATATAATATCTTTTCACTCATATGGTCCATTAGCAAATGTTATCGCAAATGTAAGCGATTTACGACAAGTTCAATTAGGTCGACCTATTCTCTGCACAGAGTGGTTGGCACGTACATTTGGATCAACACTGTTTACGCACATAGATTTTTTTCAAACGGAAAAAATAGGTGCAATACATTGGGGTCTCGTCGCAGGTCGCTCTCAAACATACTATCAATGGAAATCGCCCAAAGGAGCGCCGACGCCGAAAATGTGGTTTCATGATGTACTCTATTCGAATGGCACAGCGTTTAGTGCACTAGAAGAAAAACTCTACTCAGAAATCAAACATGAAAAAGTTTTCAAATAAATTATTACCGCCTGTTGTTTGTTCAACAATATGACTCATTCTTGTTGAAAACACTCATTTGTTATAAGACGTCTACTCTGTGCGCTTAGTGGGAAGAAAGACTGACTTATGAGGAACAATAATGATACCTCTTAAGCTGTACCATGATATAAATACAAAAGGATTATATCTCTTCGCGACACATTTTCACAACTTGAGACGAGAGCGCCTGAGAAAGTCTAGCCACAGTAAGAAATTCTTGTGAAAACATTAGAGAATCTTCAACATTGTGAAATACATCGATTAAATAACGCTTTCTCACTCGTGGTCTGGATAATGCGTGTCAATTATACTCATCTAGGTTGAGAGTATTTGCTACGTCGGTTACATATTAACATCAACTCTTGAGAAGTAGGATATTTCGGACTATTGTCGCCATCTATCATGTTAAATGCAATGTAACGTTTAGCACAACATCGCAGAATAGGCTTCTGACTTCTACATCAGTTAAATCACTTGAATAAACAATATCGGTTTCATATTGTCGAACGCCATCTATTTCTTTACTGTCGTTTCCTCCATTGATTGAATCGTCAATTTCAAATTTGTTGTGAATGGCTGCCATTTTGTTTATTTGTTTTATCTTTGTTTCTACCATCGCCATGATTGATTTTCTTGTTGTTCGCTCAGTTTGCTTGATGAATACCGCTTGGAAAAATTTGCTTTTATCGGGAACAATGCAACGCACGGTCTTCTTTCCTTTTCAGATTGTTCATTCGCATGTCGAATGTCTAGTTCAGGGGGCAGCAACGCCAAAAAGCCACGCATTGACTCGAACAGTCTGCTTTCTAGTATGTTTCCAACGTTGTTAGGTTGAAAAAGCAACTGTCATCTTCTTTTGTTTTAGCTGTACCATCTCGAATGTCACTTTCCAATGGACCTGGATCATCAGGTGCTCGTCCACTCGTCGCATTACTCGATGGTCGCTATTGTTCTATCGAAATGCCAATACTTAAAGACATGGCAACTGTAGCCTTCTGCGATGCACAATCAACATCTGAAATTCATGAGAAAGTTCTCAACGAAGCAACTGCGGCACTAGTCTGGCATGCAATAACCTTGAAAAAAGAAGATTTACTTAAATTTAAAGCATTAAAACTTATCGTACGGATCGGCTCTGCCTATGATAACGTTGATATAAAGGCGGCTGGTGAACTAGGTATTGCTGTATCAAATATTCCATCGTTGTGTGTGGAAGAAATGGCAGACACCACACTGAGTATGATCTTGAATTTATATCGACGCACAGCTTGGTTAGCTCAAGCAGTCAAAGAAGGTAAACGTGTTTCAACTCCAGAACAAATTCGTGAAGTTGCCACTGGTTGCGCACGTATACGAAATGAAACATTAGGCATTATTGGTCTTGGACAAGTTGGCATGGCTGTTGCTATGCGAGCCAAAGTATTCGGTTTTAATGTTATCTTTTTTGATCCTTATTTATCCGACGGTATCGACAAAGTTTTAGGTAGGAATTAATAAAGAATTTCAGTCGGATCGTATTCTTGTTTGTTATCATAGGCATTACTCGAATATTTACACTACAAGATTTACTCTACCGATCGGACTGTGTCACACTGCATTGTTCACTCAATGAACACAATCATCATTTAATAAATGATTTTACGATAAAACAAATGAGACCTGGCGCATTTCTTGTTAATGTGTCACGTGGCGGTCTCATCGATGAGACAGCTCTAGCCGCTGCATTGAAAGATAATCGCATTCGTGGTGCAGCATTAGACATATTAGAAAATGAGCCGTACAACTTAGCTGCTGGTCAGTATACTGCATTTGCGCACGATATCTGATTACTTCTTTCGTTTTTAGGCCCATTGAAAGATGCTGTGAATCTAATATGTACACCACGAACATCGTGGTATAGTGAAGCGAGCTCGCAAGAGATACGAGAGAATGCTGCACATGAAATACGTCGTGGTTTAAGTAGTAAAATGCCTGCTTCACTTCGTTATTGTGTCAATCGAGATTATCTTAACGTGCCTCGTATGAAAACTATTCGAATAAAAAGTCTTCGATTTGCAAACATCTCTTCTAGGTTCTGCCTATGACAGTGCGTTGAATGGAGCAACATTTTCATCGCTATTTCCATTAGCAGCACCATTCCTTTCGTCACCGGGACTGTTAGGTGATCCATCACTAGTAGGTTCCATACCTCCACCAGTCCTATCGTCAGCGCTTCAACAACAATCAGCAAGTTCATCGACAGGCAATGTCACATCAAGTAGTAGTACACCATCGTTACTTTCAGCTGCTGGAAGTAATTCGCCAGTCGTTGTACCTGTTAATATTGGTGAGTCGGCTTTACAAGCAGCGGCAAAAGCCGCAGCTGCTTCACTTGGAAGTAACAATGGCGGAGAATCAACTGGCGGAGATTCAATGCACTAATCTACTATTCCTTTTTTTCTTTTTCTTGTGTTGTACATTTATTTCATCCTACTAATGTAGTTTGCTTCTGTATGGTTGTCTGTAGTGCTCTTTCTCATTCCATACTGGTCTATGTGTATCTGTACGTGTGTGTGTGTGTATGCGCGCAATAGATATTTGTGATGTGTGTCTTTGTCTAGTTGACTGATTCAAAAGATTTGTTTGTTTCGACTTGAAAAGCAATTGTCTGTGTTGTTCGCTAACTTGGATCGATAGTTCTATTCTTGTTTCCTAACATATTCACACACGCACGCACTCACACATAATAAAATATATGTATTCACCAAACATTTTTGGAGAGAAAACAAAAAAAAAACAATAATAATATCAATAATATATGTCTAAAACATGTTCTCTTTTCTCTTCTCTTTTTCTTATATGATATTTAGTTCCAAACTTTGTCTAATTGAATTCTTGTTACATGTTAGTTTTGTAGAAAAAGAAAGGCTTCTCTCTTTACTAAAACCATGTTCAATGTCGCATTGGATGATGTTCGTGTACTGGAACATGCAACTGTTAAAGTAAAGACATTCGAATTTTTCTGAAAAAATAATATTTGCCCATTTTGTTCATCTTAGGTACCGTACGAAACATTGAATAAACGATATCGTCACGCACAGAAGCAGATTGATCGTGATTCAGCTCAATTGCTTGCGTCTGTTGGCGAACTAGACCGATCGACACAGTCAGCGACAACACTCGAGACACTTAAACGAGTACTTGAACGTGCAATAACATTGAAACGAAAAGTATTTCGAAAGACTTCGAAATTTCTCTTTGAAACTTGCATGTTTTCAATAGGCTCGCGAATTACGCGATGATGAAATCGAATGTTTACAAGCGGTTAAACGACGCGTGGATCATCTGAAGGAATATGATAAAAGTTCCTTATCGAAAATGGAAATTTGGCGACGACAACGCTACGAACGTATACTCGTCGACTTTCTCTTCCGAACACGATGCTTCGAAACCGCTCAAGCTCTGGCCAAAGCAACAGGCATTGAGGTTTGTCTTCCGACAGTGCGATCGATCGAATCAATAAATTAGCATACATGTTTCGACGCATTCAAATTCTCAAACTGATCATCTTTCATATGACAGAAATTCAAGATCGATGTCAGTTCTTAATTCAGTTAAAGATCAAATGTCTGTCAACAAGGAGCCTTCCGACATCATTAATACGAGTAGATAAGACTGTTGATAAGTATTTCTTAGAGTAAACAACGTATTGACAGAATATGTTAACAATTCGAGCAGACAAAGTAGACATTACTTTCTAGTAAACTCTGTCGTCGTCAGAATTGAGCTAATTGATTAGTAATACTATGTACATTTTAGCAATTGGTCAATTCAGAAATCTATCTGGCTGGGCGTGAAATCGAGGACTCATTGATGCGCCGCGATGTTTCCAAATGTTTGGCTTGGTTCAACGAAAACAAAACGAAACTGAAGAAAAATGGCGTATGCAATACTTGTCAATTGTGCAAATGTTTTCTCATTTCTCTCTTTCCATCTCTAGAGTACTCTTGATTTTTGTATTCATTTACAAGAATTTATTGAACTAGTCCGGAAAAATCAATCTTCCGAAGCCATAGCACATGCACGAAAGCATTTGAACGGTCCTGTGCCAGAACAACATCTAAGCGAATTCCAATCAGCTATGGGTCTGCTAGTTTTATCACAGAGATCGAGACAGGAACTGAATAATGAGTATCAAGTAAATTGAAAGCGAAACATTGTTTCGTTTTTCTTAAATGTTCGATTCATCTTTAGACATTACTCGATGAGAATCGTTGGAATAAATTAATCGATCAATTTCGTCTCGATATGTTTAAATTGAATCAAATGGGCCAACAAAGTAAATTCACAGCTGTTTTACAAAGTGGTCTATCCGCTCTGAAAACACCGTAAGCATTTCTTTGAAATCACTTCTTCGCGAAATTAATCCTTATGTTTAGAACATGTTTTGATAAAGTATCGTCCGTAAAAAATCCTAATTGTCCTGTGTGTAATGTTCATTTAAAAACAACCGCTAAAGTCTTACCGTACGCACATTGTTCCGTATCGAAACTCATCTGTGCACAATCACGTGAACCGATTAACGAAAGTAATCCACCACTAATGTTACCAAATGGTTACGTTTATGGCTCGAGAGTAGGAAAATTCTTTTCGTTTTCGTTCGTTTGAACTATCTGTGTGTACTCGTAGACTCTTCAAGCTATGGCTGCAGTCAACAATGGCAAGGTCACTTGTCCACGTACGAAAGAAACTTACGATTTATCACAAGCCGAAAAAGTGTATATCATGTAGAAAGATAATCCTTCGAAAAACAAAAGACAATAAATTGATGTTTTACTTAACTTTTATTCATGCAGAAAGATATACATAAATGTAAATATATTGTTATGAAACTTCTCTAGATAAACAAAAAAGAAAAAGAACATGATTGTCAATGAAGACAAGCCATCTACGGACACGTCGATAGCAGGCAGAAATCGACGTCACATTCAAGCACCGTCAGCAAAAGGTGCAATAGCGTTGTTCAAAAATTGACTGAAAAGAAAAGCGATCGTTCTTTGAATTTCTTCCTGTTCATATCTAAAAAGCGAGAGGTGCATTTTTTGAACGAGTCTTAAACCGGCCGGATATTGGGTGAGTGAGGAATGACTGGCGTGTCATTTTTTTCATTCTTTCACCTATCAAAAAAGCAACTTCATAATCAATCTTGAAGAATAATATAATGCACGACAACATTCGCAAGGATTTTTCTCTTTCCAGGATACGTATCACGAGAGAATAGTGCAAGCAACCAATGGTAATAAATGAATGTCACTAAACATCGGTCATGGCTAGTCGATTAAGGAAGAAAAAAGGACAAGCTAGCTATCTATTTATCCCTTAGTATATCACATTGGATACTTTCCTTCATGCTTAAAATGCTTTTGTTTTCCTAATTGCTTCGATAATATCAAATGATTCAATCCTATGGAGAAAATTCTCTTTTTATTTGCTTGTTGTTTTTACATGTGCGACGCAATTACTGACGAATCAAGTGAAAGATTTGCTTTGTTTATGTCTTCATAGTTTAAGCAACGCGGTTATACAGATTCAGCGTTAGATCGTCGTACGGCAACAACAACAGGTCAAATGCTCTATCAAATTGTTGATCCTAGGCCGGCACAAATCGATTTCACGGATAATTTACCACCTACACCGCCTGCACCTTCTGTCGTTGCTGCTAATCGGCGGCGAGAAGTATGTCAAATGTCTTTCCAATTCTTGACTGGAACTGACTGAAATCTGTTTTTCTCTTCTGATAGACTTATAATAATCGCTACTCGGAACATGATAATCGAAACATTATACAGAATTACGGCGAATATTTTGGTCGAGTAAATAATAGTTTGTCTTGTGTCAATAGAAGACTTGTCTTATATTGATTAAGGGCTTTGGTAAACGTCTTATACCTCAATCAGCACGTCACCGCCAAGAATGGTCTCTTGCCCATGATCCTCTTCCATTGCATCCCGATCGAAGTGTAACTCAACGAGACTATCGTGGACTACCCACACTTGAAAATCAACGTCTATCATCGACGTCTATGTTGACACACGCTCGTCAAAAGTCGAGTGGTAGTTGGATGAGAAGCTGCTATGATGACTATGGACGAGACATCGAGCACATACCCAACGAATTGATTTATCGTGATGACTATAAACGCATGCCAATCCATCCATGGCACTATTGAATCGATTGACTCCTTTCTATTGTACTTGCAGTCCTATATAATTTACTGATAAACACATTCGTCCTTTTGAGAAATAAAATGAATCTAATATGATTTCAAAGACAACTTCCGTATGTGCCCAGCGAAAAGAAGCGATCATCGATAAGTACATGCTTGCTTCCTAGTTGCTTGACGAAATGCCTAACGTAGATCGACAAGAATATTTTATTGACAGTCGGAAAAGTTGTTTTGGCAAACAAAAAATGGATGATTTAACTAAGCCGATCTATTTACTGGAAAAAATTGATAATCCCATTCGGTTATTAGTCTTGCGTATGTCGTGGGAGAACTAGATGTGTGCAGCAATTTGACTTTTCCTCTGTGCACATGTGTTTTACGATATATATCTATATTCACTTAGAAACGCAATGATTGCTGAAAAGATGTAGGATGACGTTTGAGGCGACGCATAAGAAACGGATGTCAATGCATTAATGAAGTTCAACGTTGGAGAACGAGTCCAGTGATAGAAAGAGAGAGAGAGAGAAAGGAGAAAATCGTTTTCGAGAGCACAAATTAGGGAAAAGAGAATTTTCTGTTTCCCTTTGTCTCTCTAACAGAGTCTGCGGCGATGCGCTTCATCGCCAACAGCATCAATATCTTTAGTCGCTTCCGACAATGTTGTCGTCAGATGAGAGAAAGCGAGACAGAGAGAGAGAGAGAAAAGGAGAGAATATTAGGACAATGGGTTTTCTGCGCCTGTCTCTCCATTTCATTCGATGCTATCTTTGCTTTCTATGATATCTCTTTAGAGAAGAAAACAGAAAGTGGCAATGATCCTTTAGGCACAGTGGTTAGAGATGCAAAAGTCGAGCATATGCTAAAAACGTTCGTTACTGACTTAGTCAAACTAGAATGATGAATAGTGGTCGTTGTCATGTATAAAACTTTGATCAACAGCGCATGGGAACTCCAGTAACCATTCAAATAGCTGCTGCTTCCAATTATAATGAACAGTAAGATTTTGAAATGTTTATTTGTTTCGATGAACATAAACGTGATCAGAATGACCTTTTAACATTGTTGAGACTCGGAATAGTTAATTGCGCATAAAAATACGCGTAAGAATTCATTCATAGATGTTTACATGAAAGTGGTCGATAATTGAGGGGAAAAGTCAATGAGAGTTCATTGTCGACAAATCAATTCTTTTGCTTGCGTGCGAACAGTTTTTAGAAAATGAACATCACGTCAACTGGAAGTCACCAGGATGATGTCATCTGTCTTAAATTGTTCTTGTCAAAGAGATGCATCTTGTAAATGAAATGATATTTCATTTTCTGATTAAACTTTTTTCCTTCTTGACTGAAAAAGAAATCCGCCACCATCCCTGTAGAACACATTCTATTCGTGTAAAAGATCTCTACTTTAACTAAATGATGCACACGTATATGATCAGGAGAATGCCAAATGTATTCTGTCAAAATTCTGTGTGAGTATTTCTTTATGATTCATTGAAATCGACGTTTCTCTTCATCTTTTTTCCTACATACCAAAAACCTTTTTAAATACTTGAATAGATTGACAAGCAACCTTGAAAATGTCATTATATTAATAAAATGACGATGAATTAATTTCCTTTGTGATTTTGACTAAGAAATTATATTTAATTATTATTATTTCTAGCGATACGCAATCATCACTACGTCGACAAGCAAATGAACGTCGTGATCATGACAATGCTTTATTGATCAATTACGACGGCACCATCGGTTTCCAGCAGTCGAAGCTTGGCGGGAGTCAATTATTGTAAGTATTGCATTCAATTGAAAAAAAAATGCACATTGATTCTCATTTTTTCGATTTCAATACGATCGTAATCTTAGTTAATTATTTAAACGAGACAATATTTGTTAAGGTTATTTAATTGTTTGCAAAGAAATCATTGAATTACACACTTAGAAAATCAATCCCATCGTTCTTTTTTCTCTCCTTCTGCTTCTTCTGTTTTTTTTTCTTCTTCTATTGTCTTTTCTATTCATGAATTTATCTTGAATGCAACCAATATATTCGCAGTGTCAATATTGTGTTGTTTGTAACAAGGCGCAGAACAACACGGAAGAGGAAAAAACAGGAAGAGAAGAGGAGTCAGACCCGAACTAACAGTCTTTTTCTTAGTTGACTCACAGCACTAGCTCAATAGAACTATGTGTAATGTTAATACCCCCCAGCGTCAGTTCGTCGTTGTGCTCAATGAAATTTTCGACACGACACATGCATACATTTCTCGCTCGCTCTGACTAAATGGAAAGGGAGCTTTATGCAATATAGAAACTAAAGAATGCAAGAGAGAATTAGAAATGAAGGAGAAGAAGAAGAACAAGAAGAACAAGAAAAGAATGAGTATATATATAAACGCGTGTTCATCATCAACTCCAGCCACGTCTTTGCAGTCTTTCTCCTTCGTCTTCTTGACTATGTCGTGAAGAAAAGCGAGGTCGTTACAACTAGCATCAGAATAAAAAATGAAGAATCTTAGTAACAATTGCCATTTTAGAATGCAAACACAAGAGATAATGTAGTGCAGGTTTCGTTCTTCATGACTCACAATGAAATTTCCGTGTCGCGAGTAACAAGTTGTAATTAGTCTAGTTAATGTGTCGATGAGCATTTGAAAGCGATCACGCTGGTTATTTTTCACTAAACGAGCCCATAATTAAAAACTTCCCAAGATGACGATGGCAACAATTTGGCAGCCTGTCGCACTGACAGATCATCCCATGTAAGTACAACTATTGGTTCGGAAGACTTCAACAACTTCTTTACCTCATTGAAGAAATGTATTGACTGAAAACGATTACGTATATCTTTTATATCATCTCGCTCATGATTTATCTTTCGCCAATCTATTCATCCATGTGTTGAATGGATTTCTGCTTTACTTTCTCTTCTTTGTTTCGCTGATAATGTCTAGTTTCTGGCGTTCGGCAGGCCTATTTACGTCTCGATGGTTTTATAATATGAGACCAACAAAAAAAACTATAATGATATATACATATAGATATGTATATACAAAAACCCCTTTAACATATTCTTCTTTTCTGAGTTACTCGTCAAGTAGCCATTTGAGTAGTAGAGCTTTGGATTGATTACTGCAGGTTTTCCCTAACGCAGAGAAAAAAGAAACAATGGCTATGACAACTGCTGTTTCGGTTTGGCAGGCACCAGCGTCTACTCTGAATGCTCATACTGATGGAACGTAAGTCATTTGATGAAAAGAAGCTTAAGTTTCGGCTCAGTCGTGCGCTTTCACGTTCTGATTCGTTTTTTTTTCATGCCAGTATATATATATATTGATCAAAGCAAATAACACAGATAGTCAACTGCAATATTTATGGCTGAGAAGAAGAAAAACAGTAGAATAGATACGTACATATATATCTATCAGTTGTTTGCAATGGAAGATAAATATGTACGTAGATGACAACATGATAAATCATTTGTAGTCGAAATCTCGTTCTCAAGGACGATGAATTTCAAATTAGAGATTTCTTTTGTCTAGTTCTTCGATTTAATCAATCATTGCATTAGTTTGATTAATAGATAAAGTTCTGATTTTTGTCTGAGGAAATCAAAGGAACATTAGAGTAGGAACGTCTCACGTATCTATTCATTGAAGTTAAACATATTTTTGACTTATTACTTTTTGTCATAATAGTATAAGTCAAGCAATAATATTATTCGATCGAGAATATGAAAAGAAGAAGAAGAAAATAAATGCGAATAGACATGTTGTAAGATGTCAAGCGCGAATGCGAAGGTCATAAATGATGACAGAAAAATGAGGTTGATGATGGACAAACTGTTCTGGCAATAGCTTAGGTGATGGTGTTTGGCTTCTGTTCCTTTTCGATATTGACGTCATCGGTCGATCCAGGCTACGAAAGTAAAGCTTACGAGACTAGTAGTATCATCTCATCTTACATATCGGCTGCGATTTCTAACAGCTCCGTTCTTTCTTTCTCTTGTCGTTTTTTTTTTCATAATTTCTGCTTCTCTATTCTTATTGATGTTTGTTGTTGTTGATGTTGTTGTTGTTACTCTTGTATGCATGAATGTGGTACCATTAGTAGACGTCATCTTTATATACTCTTTAGGGTCTTTCTTGTTTTCTTGCTAGCTATATTTTCTTCCGGTGACTATCGATATCATCTATCTTCTCCTTCTTATTCTTATTATTCTTCTCGTCTCATGAGACAACTATCATTAAGGTACAACTATTGATATTGTACAGATTTAAATAAATCTCATTAATAATGATTCTTACTGATCGTTCTCTGTAAGTCAATTTAGTCATGTGTTTGTTTATTTTGCCTATTATCTTCTTCTACTTCTTTTGTAAAGTGGCCATGAAACAACACGCCGTCGAGGAGTTGATTTTCCTAGTGATCAATCATCCGTGCCAGGGCGATCATCAGGTCGGCATATGTCTGTTGTTCCTCATGGAATAATTCATGATCCATTGAGCAGCGCCACAGGATCTTTGTCATACGATGGTGATTATAATCGATCATCTGTCGTCAGTTGTCTCGTGCCAGCTAGCATAAGTATTGCTACGAGGTGAGATAAAAGAATGGTTTTCTGATGATGCATGTGCGTGCGTGCCGTTCCTTCCCATTGAATTGAAATCAATCATTAGCAATTCATAGAGTTTTTCCAAATTATGTTTCAATTTGTTCTGAATAGATAATTGAAAGGACTAGATGTATGTAGGGAAATCTTTTTTGATTTAGTTAGAGAAAGGCTCCCCGAAGACTCGTCGTCGAAATAAACAGTAAATGGTGATATTCGGAAGTAGACAGTTTTAAGTTGAAGTATTTCTTTGTAACCGCGTACTCTGATCTATATTGATGATCAAATAGATTGTTTGTTTAATAAATAAAAACATAGTTTGCCATAGCAATTACGATGCTGTTCGATCGTATGATGAAATAGATCTATGTAAACTAATCGTAAAAGTACTTACAACAACTTTGTAGTCGATCCGAAGAGAGCGAAAGGCAACGAGGCTGCCTTTTTTTCCCTACGCAAAGGAAAACCATACATTTGTATGTCCTTGTTTAACGAACGTTGTTGTTATCATTTATCCAGTGTTGGTCTTATCAGACGAAGTTCTAGATGCGGAAATAATTGGACCGAAGCATATAATATTAGATACAAGAATGCATTGAAAGAAGAAATCTCAAATTCGCTTGTAATTTAGTTATCGTTAGTCGAACTTTCCGTATGATTGACAGAACAAAACCCGCAATTGTCATCCGGCGAGATGTGAAATTTCTACTTTGATTAGTCTTTTGCTTTCATAATGAATCAACATGTGTCTATCCGCGTGCGTCTATATATATATATATATAATAGAAATATAGTAAAAGACGACGAGGAGCGAAAAGAAAGAAGATGTTGATAGTTGTTTATCACAATTTCCTTTGCTTGTCTTCTTGCGTCTATGCATGCTACAACAAAGACAATCGCACTCCAACTGGTGTTCTTGCTGTTTTAAGCTGATAAATCATTACATTTGTATCAATTGTTACTCTTCTGAATTCTTTTCTCCCGATGCGAATTATTTCGTAGGACAGCTCTTCATGGTGTGAGTAATTTCCTTCTAATTAGCTTAATCGTCAGAGACGTTTGTGATGTTGTCAATTCTTTTTTAATGGAATTCTTTTAGGGCATTTTCACGACAACTTGATGAGGAATTAACACAAGAAGAACAACTACAAGCATCGAAACATCCTGATTACGAGTCAACTGAACGCGTTGTTATTAATGTCTCTGGATTGAAATTCGAAACACAACTACAAACATTGAATAATTTTCCTCGGACACTTCTTGGCAACCCATCGCGACGCGTACGGTTCTTCGATCCACTTCGAAACGAATACTTTTTCGATCGGAACCGGCCTAGTTTCGATGCGATTCTTTACTATTACCAATCGAATGGTCGATTGAGACGACCTAATCATGTTCCAATTGGTAAAGCGAGAAACTAGAGAAGCACGAGAACGAACGCTTTCCTTTTCATTTTAGATGTCTTTACCGAAGAAATCAAGTTCTTTGAACTGGGTGAGGATGCTTTCAATAAATTTCGTGAAGATGAAGGTTTTATCAAAGAAGAAGAACGAATTTTACCTAAAAAGGACATGCAACGAAAAATTTGGCTTCTATTCGAGTATCCTGAAACATCACAGTGGGCACGTGTTATTGCTATAATATCTGTTACTGTTATTCTCATGTCAATTGTCATATTTTGTCTAGGTATGAGAGTTATGAAGATCGAACAAAAGATCTGATGAGATATGTTTTCCTTTGATTTAGAAACACTGCCGAAGTTCAAACGTTATCGAGTTCGACCTGCCGATAATGCAACGTACGATTCGTCCCGTTTGACAATCGAAGAGGACGATATTCCCGAATTAACCGAACCATTTTTTATTATTGAAACATGTTGTATCATTTGGTTCTCGTTCGAATTAATCGTTCGTCTTTTGTCATCTCCACTGAAACTTGTCTTTCTGAAGTCGATGATGAATATTATCGACATTGTTGCGATCGTCCCGTACTTCATCACATTGTTCACGATTTTGGCTGAAGAGAAAACGAAGTCGAATCAAGCGATGTCATTAGCTATCCTGCGAGTTATTCGTCTCGTTCGAGTTTTTCGTATATTCAAACTGTCAAGACATTCAAAAGGTCTACAGATCCTGGGCCAAACGCTTCGTGCGAGTATGCAAGAGTTAGCGTTATTGATATTTTTCTTATTCATCGGCGTGATCTTATTTTCTTCGGCGGTCTACTTTGCCGAACAAGGTGAACCAGAGTCGTTTTTCAAATCGATACCAGACGCATTCTGGTGGGCAATGATAACTATGACTACAGTATGTTTTGCCTTTACTAATGCGCGGCTATTTTTTGAATATTTTCCTAGGTCGGCTATGGAGATATGCGTCCAGTTGGTATATTCGGTAAAATTGTTGGATCAATGTGTGCTATCGCTGGTGTGTTAACAATTGCTCTACCAGTTCCCGTTATTGTCTCTAATTTCAATTATTTCTATCATCGCGATATCGATTCCGAAGAACAGAAAGACATTAAATACACAACTAATGTCAGTGGTTCAAGTCCAACAGGCGTTGATATGATTAATGATCCATTTGCCCTCACCATGTCAACAAGTGTTGGTGGTCAAAAGAAAAAATCGATCTCGTCATCAGATACTTGCCATCATTTAGATGAATCCGATGCGTTTCTTCATTCATATTCAGCTGCCGACGAGCTGCCATTTCGTTCATGTACAGCAAATCACAAAAATAGTAGAACATCGCCAACACAACAATTAATTCAACGGAAAATTTCCTCGCCCAATGCCAATCTGAATAGTTTCAATAATTACACCTCATCATCATCGAATGAACCATTAAATGTCGAAACAGACGTGTAATGTTGTTGTTATCCGTCCACCCGGTCGCCTCTATGTCTAGTCATATTCCCTTCAATTAAGTTCTCTCATGTCATCAACTATTCGATTCACTATTGATTCGTTCGATTATATAATATGTTCAGATAGTTTTATTCGTTCGAATATCGTTTCAAGATGAGGGTGAAAGAAAAACGACGTATACATACGTTTCGATGTTATTATCTCCTTTATTTTCAAAACAAACGAAAATATCTTATCAAGGAAAGGAACCGTACAGAAGAGTTAACCCTGTGTTTTTCTTTTGTAATCTGTTTTGTTTTCTCTTTTTTCTTTCGTGTATTAAAGCAAAGCAAATCAAATCAATTCTCGTCTCTCTTCGTCTCCCTCGGCGCTCATGTGTATTTACTGATGCCATTATCACAATGATTGGGTGGTAAAACTAATCCCACATCGAAACATTCTACAAAAGAAAGGAAAGAACATCCTGACACATGTCGTCATGCCTTCCAAATGTAATATTCTATTTATAGATCGTATTATCATTGTGAAAGGTGACGTTTTTACAAGCGGAATTCTTTGATAATGAGATAAGATTGTGAATACCGCTCTCTGATTGCCTTCATTGTAGGTTTATTAGTTGAAAGTCAATTGGACTCTCTATCTTAGTCAACGAAACAACAGTATCTATGCTAATTATCTCCATGCGAATCGTGCAACGTAGCAGATAACTATTTTTCAGGTCTAATCAACGTTCTCTTTTGTTTCTGTCAAGGACTCAGTTTTGGCAACAGACTTTTTTGCGCTAAAATTTCAACACTTCATACGCAGTACTATCTACGCATTCTTTGTTCTGGTTGTATTGAAGTCAATCCGATGATAAATGAGGTTTTCTACGAGTCATTAATTATTCCGACAGATGAAGAGTAGTTTTCTGTATAAGATCATGTAGTAGTGTAAGTTTATTATAAACTCATGTAAAATGCCATAATGTCATTGCTTACAGCTGTTCTGTTCTTATCGAGTGATCGATTGATCGTGTTAGATGATTAAAACACACGTCTTTCATCATTAGACAATCTGATTTATTTACAAAATCTGGTCATGTCATACGTCATCGTCGTATTGTTCACATTCTGCTTCATGTGTGAATTTTTCTAGCCGTTTTCCGCCGATTTCGTCGAGAATTTCTCTGGGAAATTCTGCTTGATACTTTGCTACGCATCTCAAACAAAATCTTCGTGTATAGAATACACTACAGTCGGAATGCACACAAACTGGACACGAACAAACAGAGCACAAGCCACCGAGAATCACCGAAGATAATTTCGATTGATCTTCTTTGTCCTTTTCTTTGATGGCAACAAATGGATCGCGAAGTAGATAGACTTTTTCGAGAAGATTTATTGTCAACGAAGGATCTTTTTTGTTCCGGGATGATTGTGTCGTCGGAAGATTGGAATCATCAATATATTGCGAATCGTATCGATCATAAGCAGCATAGAATGGACAAAGCGAACATTGAAATACTTTTGGTTCGAGTACTTCTTCTTCGGTCATCTGAAAGTGATGATGACAAAATCCGTCGAAGAAGAATGCCAAAGTTTAGTGTACACAGAAAAGCAAGAGATTTTTATTATAAAAAAAATAAATGTTAGATACTCATTCGCTCACGGTTGTCAAATAAATTACACAAGAAACTAAGACAAAAAATAAAATATCACAAAATAAACATTGTCATCAGTCCAGTCATTTCTTCTACGTATCTTTGCGACGTTTGAATTGAGCTAGAAGATCCTGGAAGGGAAAAATGCTTTGACATATTATGTTAACAAATCGAAAGAAATGACCGATTACTTTGGAAATTTTCGTTCCCAGAACAAGTTTCATCTTGTTTGTCTGATCCTCATCATCTTGCTCACTTTTCTTTAACGTTTCATTCTGATTCGTGCTATCTGAATTGTAGACAACTCGATTCTTTGCTGGTCCATTGTCTGCTCCGACTGTAGTTGTGGCTAATAATTGTTGATTTTGCGCTCGGGTTGACTTGCCAATGAATGGTAATCGGAGATTGATGTTTTGTCGAATCGCTTGTGATAATAAAACATTTTTAACATCAGATTTTATCGCCAGAACGAGATCGTGGTAACTGCATGTTAGATTTCGATATTCCAATGTGGGAAATGATATATGAGCATTCTCTAGATCGCCGATTTTCTTCTCTTTTGTACCCTGAATATAGAAAGGAAATAAGAATGAAACATGCAAAGGATAAGTATACTCGTATTTTGTAAGAGACAATCAAAGATACTTCGGGAATTTTAATATATTGAAATGTTAAAGTATTCTTAGCACGTTTTTCCATCGCATCCAGATCGCGAATACTGAAGTAGAACAACGATCGGCCAGCCAACAGTTCTTCGTCACCCTTAAATAAAAGAAGACAATCTTAGTTTTCGCGTGTAATCTCATAGATGAAACTGTTAGAGTTAGAACTGTGAGTAACCCAACATATACGCACACACACACACACACACGCGTAAGAATTGTAAGAGAGAGTAGTATTAGATAAGAAAATTGAATGTGCGTGTAGTGAACCACGATTGAATTATAGATAAAAGAAAGTAATACCCATGGAATATCGTTCGAAAAACGACGACTAAATCGACGTAACATGCCCTATAGAAGTAAATTGTATCTAGGAATCTAATCTAACTCTTTCTTTCATTTGCATGCCATGATATTCGATTTTTCAGAGAGAAAAAGAATTGATCGTCTTACTTCCGATGATCTGCTTCGATGTTTGAGGGAATTTGATGTGGGACGTTTCAAAGATGATTTATTGGCTCGTTGTTGAAGGTCAGAGCTCTGCTGAGTCTTGTTCGGGAAAAGAAATGCCATTATCATTTGTGAAAAGCGACGTGTCATTTGAATGACAAGCGGAGCTACATTTATCTCTATAAAAAAAGAACAACAATCGTACATCAAATTGTTTTAATTACTATTGATTACCAAGATGTTCTTTAACAGCTATTCCACCAACAGATTCTCCTTCTTTGCAGTAAACACGGATCATAGTCTGCTGTTGTTGGCAATTTGCTGTTAGAATTGTTCGATAACGATCATCTCGTAGTAAATTATCGACTTGAGCTTGCCCAATATTGACCGAATGTTCATTCGTTCCATTTTCAAAATAACGTTTTGTGTACCTGATATAAATCAAACGTTTGGATGAAGAATACATTTGAACAATTTCTTACAGAATGTTTCTCAAAAGAAACTGTGCATTTGTAATTTGTCCGTCGTCATGTTTAATAAACCAAGTTATCGACCCACCGTAAATTTCGTATCGCCGTTCTAGCCGAGCAGTCTTATGAGCTATAAATAACGATGAATCAAATCAATTTAGTCAAAGATCAATTCAGCTGACCTGTCGCCGCAATTCGTAGCTTAACCAATCGTGCCAATTGCATATCTTTGTAAACAGCGCACATCATGCCCAAGTTTTCCGCTAATTCATTCAATTCAACTTTAACCGAAGTATACGATGTTTGTAATTGTTGATACTCTTGAACAGTAAATGAGAGTGCTCGAGTTCGGCCATTACCATCTTCATCGTCCGATGAATAGGAATTTCTAATAGGAGAAAACAACTTCTACGAAAAAGAAGAAGAGGATAGTCGTTAACATACACGACGTTGTTGTTTGTTCGACTAAAATAATACATTTCTCGCTCGAGTCTTCGTAATTCAGCCAATGTTGATCTATTCAAGTTTGTTGTTACATGGAGAAAAAGATATTCGTTTTCAAATCGATCTTTACCTGACACGTTCAAGTAGATGACGAATATTCTTCTGTAGCACAGGAAGATTATTTGCTAGTTGAATTTTTAAGCGAAGTTTGCGTAGTTTATTATTTATACCCTAGAATATCACTCGAATTCAGGTATCGAATGTTTCGAATCATACTTCTCTCTTTGGATCAACATAAAGCAGTAAATTATTGACAATATCCATAATTGTACGATATTGTAACTAAATCAACCAATATAAATGGGTCAATGTAAGGAAAAAGCCTACTGAATTCGTGGAAAGTTGAATATCATTATGAATGAATGTCAGTGAATCAACAAGTAAACGATCATTTTCACCTATAGGGTTTTGCTCATTAATTGATGGTTTTGTGAATGGCTAGAATAAAGAATAGATCGAAAAAAGTCTTTCTATTCATTTTCTACCTACCGGAATAACAATATTTGTGTCTGTCTCTTCTTCTTGCTGTGTTTGTTCAGTATAGAATACATAGGATAAAGTAGCGTTTGATTTCGAGACGATACATTGCAATTGCTGATCACCACATCCATCGTTGGTTGCGATACTGCCTACAACACTCCGTGACGATTCACCCAACAGTGAATTTTCATCGCGAATATCACGTCGTGGAATCCAGATAATGTCATCGTCCGATGATAACAAAATCGACGATAGAGTATTAGTGTTTTCAGTTGAAGGATTTGATGATGAGGAAGACGATGAAACTGTCGTGGCATAATATTGCATGCTTTGGAGATCAACATGCCAAGATGTTTTGTCACATAGTTGTTGATCACGCCAAACAGGTTTATGACGATACTGATCAACTAACGCATTAGTTGCGGATAAAATAACATAACCACGTGATTCAATGCCGCGCAAAGCAATCTGACTATCAGCTAATTCAATGTGTAAGGTATGTTCTTCAACATCATCTTTCGTACACTGTCGAAGGCCCACCAAAGACACTGATTCGTCAACAGTCTATAAAAGAAATCGAATCAAGTGAAAAAGTAACAACTTCAAGATTGTCAGAAGAAAGATATGATTGTAATCATGGCATTAGTATATGTTATTCGATCTGACTATATTGGTATTAGTAGTGACTAGTTAGTTATCCGACGGTCGATGTAATCATACGACTGAAGTTGTCTAGATCGAATGGAAGCTGATGATATCGCTTTGCTTAGAATTACTGTACGCTTTTAATTCCACGGAAAGGAAATAGAATACATAAAATGTAAGATGGATACAGAAGTTACTTGCCATTTTTCTATCAAATTAATCCCACATATAATTATTGAAGTACCTAACTAATTATTCGATCAGATACAAAATGTTATCAACTAAGAACGGGTAAGATTAAAACTCTTAGTACATATGTTATGTGTACAGATGGAACGAATAGTTCATCGACTTAATATGTACATACCGGATCAAGGTCGACACTTGCTTGATATTGACTTTCATTAATGAGTTGATCGAGGAATGAGGCTAACGTCGACGGTTGAGATGTCGTTCCATTCGTTGTGGTAGTGATTGAAGTTGTTGCCGTAGTGCCTGTTGCTGCTGATCCTGAATCCGAGATCGTTTCATCTGTGCTCAGTGATGCCAGATTACTATTGTCATCTACGGGTGAATAATCAGATGGTGTAACAAGAGTTTTTTCTTGCTGTAGGTGATCAAGTTCTTTGGCAAATGGATTCGAAAGATTCGATCGGAGGATATTGTTTCGACGATAACGTTCATAAATAAGAAAAAGTGTTCGCCGATTTGTTAAATTCCATACGGCTTTCAATTCATCGATTAATACACTGTGTGTACTACTTTTACTGCTGGTCGATGGCGATCGTATATAAATGAGACTATCTAAACTTAGAAAAGACGTTCGTTCTTGTTGACATTTTTGCGGGTTATCATCTTGTGTCGTTGCTAGTTCATTCATTTCTTTATCTTCATTCGCGTCTCGTAGTAGCCACATCTGTGCACGTTTTAAATTAACATTCATCATTTTTGGTTTCCATAAAATTTTCGCACGTCGCGCTAAGCCATCATGGTGATCGATTAAATTCAATTCTTGGTACGTTACAAAATTAAATAGTTGACAATCAACTTGGGCGCCGGTTTGTCGAGCGAAGGATGTTAAATATCTGACACGGAATTGTGGAAGAATTAGTTGCAATTCAACAGCTTCATAATGACGAGAAAGGAGAGGTTTCCGTGGAGGAACGACAGTTTCACCCGGTGGCAAAAATAACTTTCCACGACGAGTTGGCCGAGTAATAGACATCATGGTATTCTATTAAAACCGAGAACAATGTTGGAAAATCAATAAGAACGAGAGACGGAAGGAGATTTACTTTGACACGCTCACAAAACCGAAGTGTACTTGCATAGATTGTACAAGTAGGTGGTGTTTCACCTTTTGGAACATCTTTACATTCGAATTTAGCTGTTGCATTCAAATGATTCGAACGGTAAAATGCATAGGAATCATGAGACTAGAAAGCAGAATTTATGTTAGTTCGAACTTAAAACATGTGTGATCAGAAGTTTTAATCTGACAGCATAGATATATCAGACTGACTTATCAATATAAAAATGACATCATATCACACATCTCGGAAAGGAGGATTCGAACATGAGTAGTTCGAATAGATGTCTCCTCGGACCAATCGATTAAATTTACTTTTTTCTTCTTCCACGAATTCACTGCATCTCGTGTGTACAATCGAACAGCATGATGATCATTGGAGTTACCGGCGCATAACCAACCGAGCGAAATTCTGAACGAAAATAAAAACGGTGAAGTCATTTTCGAAAGAAAAAGATCAGATTTAAACCTTGTATCGACATTGGGTAGATAGAGGAGACAACAGTCATCGTATTTCGAACTGGTTCGTAATTTGATCGAAAGACTTGATGCTTGAAAAGTAAACTTTCCATTTGTCCAGTCGACATATGCTTGATCCCAGACCCATTCCATCTCCTCTGTGTCGTTATAAGGACTTGAAGCAACATGATACAACCAAGACATTTTGTTTGCTGCAAAGGACCATCGTCCATGAAGGTAAAGACGAATTTTATCCCACCAAGGAAGCAATGGAGAAGGGTCGACTGTACGCGGAGTGATGCTGTTCATACATAGATTCACTTGAGCCATTGTATTTTCCCACTAGGATAAAATCAATTCTTAGTAAATAGCTTTGCTCGAGTTGGAACTTACGGCTGGTCCGTAGGAAATCAGGAATGAATCAATATCTGAATTAATATCATGATAAAATTTCAATGGTGAAAGAAGACGTTGTATTCGAAAACCAGTAGATAGGTAAGGTTCACCGATTTCTACCGAGGGCGTTCTTATCGAATCTAATGTATCGGGTGTTACTTCAGCTGCGCAGATATGTCCCCATAAATGAAATTGTTGCATTTGCCACAATGGTTGTCGGAAATCTCGGAAATGTATCGACCATTCATCACATCTCAATATTACATACCGACACCATATTGTACATAGATCACTGGTCTCAATAGGAATCTGTGTACTTTCGGAATCAATCTGATGTATGATATTCAGTATGTTTTCTTTTCCTGTCCATGATCGGTCAGCTAATGCGGTTAGATCGACTTGTCGTAAATGCCAACGGATAAGATTACGTTTGATACGTTGACGATTTTCATCATAATTGGTACTTTGACTGCGTTCTATGTAAACTTTTGAACTAGCTTCCATCAAAGCACGCTTTAATTCGTTAGTGTTATTCAATGGGTTGGATTTACGTTCGGACTCCTCAATACGCTGTTGGAGTACTTGTTCACGTAATTCACGTTCTTGATATTCATCGGCCATTAACTAATTGTCAACGAAACAATCTGTGAACTTCATTGTCAACTATCGAATGAAAACTTACACAATAATTTTGAAATAATTTCACTTCGAACAAATCATCTGTAATAGCTAATTCAAAATCCTTGAAGAGACAAAAATTGTGTTCGAGAAAACTTTCCAAAGTATACAAACTCTCACATTAACTTTTATCGAGAGATCTGTCCAGACATCATTTGATATTGAGTGTCGGGGAATTTCATTGAGGAAATTCGTTGACATGTCACCATTATGATTATGAATACGTTTCAACCATTTACGGATGTTGACCAACTAAAAAGCATGAATAGTTCAGCTCATTACAATCCAAAGTCGTAGCAACCTTTTCCACCACTTCATTGAACGTCGAATCGAACGGAAAACGAATTGAAAATGAATTGATCTGTATCAGACTAGCACGATTCTGAATCATATCAAGTGTAGGTATTGTTTTCTTTAACAACAAACGTTCCGTAGTTAAATTTTCCGATTGGCTCAAACGTGTAAACAAAATATTCTAAGATAAAACGACAACAGTGATCTCATTTGCTATTCCAATATAACCAAATCCTACATTGACAAGAAAAATGCATTGCTGTTGACAGTCGATCATTAGTTGAAAACATTTTAATTCCATTTGCGTACCATTATCATACAAAAGCTGACGCATATACCGACCGGAAAATTGTTGCAATTCCAAATGAATTCTTAAGAAAAAAAAACAGTCAACTACATTCAACACATGTTCATAGTCGATCTACCTGCAATCACTCGATAAGTGTAAGTATACATGAGCACATGTTTCTATTTCAAATGTGATGTTGCTCTTCGTTGTTTGTAATGGATCAGAATTATCGGTGGTACCACTCGGTACCGTTTTCGTTTTCTCGCTAATCGATTTTAATAATGAAACAAAACGATAGAGGAATAGATGTAACTTAGTTGACCATGATATTGTGATATCATATGGAATAGAGATTTTTATCATTGAAGTTTTCTATAAACACAAATGTAGAATCTTAATTTTAGATTGCTATGAATATACTTGTAGATGTTGAACACTTAAACGACGAATATCGAGTACTGTTTGACCTTGCATGAATGAACCTAGAGGCTACAAATACAATACGTTAGTTTGTTGAAAATATTTCCGAGATGACAAAAACAATTTCGAACCATATTAGTTGCTGTTTGGTTTTGAAAGTGTGCAAGAATCTTTTTCATATCCATGTGTGTTCGATGCACACGAATTGATGATATTACAACATGTAAACATACTAAGCAAGCAATAAGAAAATTGATTACTATTTGATGGTATATTTTATATACCTGGTAAACTATCACAGATAACCAAGCTGATTGTTTTCATCTGGAATGATAAATCTATCAAACGTGATGATTTTGTCGATGGATTCGACCGCATTGTTTGTAAACGTTTCAATAGACGAATTAATATTTGGTTGGATTGAACGCGTAAACCATCAATATCAGATTGAATCTGTATTGCTTGATTCAGTGATATCTATGCGAAGAAGATAGGACACGATCAATGAATCATATCAAGAGAATTTTGAAGGTGCATTACAGATACATTAGCAGTTGGAAGATAAATTAAACAATTCCAAAGATGTTTTTTATCGAGATCATCTACAATTGATTGGGAGAAGATACTATCGGTAGAGATGACACTATCGGCTGTGTATAGTAGCATGTTTTTCACTTCAATCATGGACCTAAAACAAACGAATAAGATCCGAGGTGAAAGATTTTATCCAATACATTATTTCAAGGTTTTGTTGATTGAAGTAAAAGTTGATTTTTGAAAAATTCGTTTGCCAAATGAAATATTCTTCCATGTCATATAGTTTTAAACAAATAGCCGGTTTTAAAAATTGGAATGATATCTTAATTTGTCGATTAAACTTCCATGAACTAAAACGATCCTATAATTTTATCAAAGACACTTTCCACAGATTTACCTGTTTGATGAGGATGAGCGAAACGATAGTAGATTATGCAGTTGTTGAATGGTTTGTTCATGCAATTGAATATTCAGCTCATTTAACTGACATCCTATATCAACATTATTGGGATGTACCTGAAATCAAGAAAGATAATGTTTGTTCATTTGCTCAACACTCCATTGAAAGATGCTTAGCATAGCCGAAGATCAAGTTTCTATAAGGATTAGTCAGATCTCGATTTTCCTTTTGATAGATGTTTCGTATCAATGAAAAAGCTCCAACGCGTCTTACTGTTGTCTGGCACAGCCCATTGATGCGAAGTGTCGATGGCGAATGAAGGCGAAAATTAGCAATGTATGCATGTCGTGTGTCGGATAACGCTTTCGAGGAATTATGAAATGAAAAATGTGCAGTATCAAGATAATGATGATGTTGAGTTTTATCTCTACAAACATGAAAATCGATGATTACGTGGGAAAATTTCATCCATAGAAAAACATACATAGTTGTGTAGTGAATATCGAAATGTTGGATAGAGATATTGACGAATGGATCACGAAGATATGCGACCCATTGATCGAATTTACTATTGGATATATTATTAGTCTGGATCGATTGAGTTTCTGATATCAAATTCGAATCAACAGAATGAAAATGTGATACCCGTTGTTGTTGTTTCAAATAGCTAATTAAATCTAAAACAAAACCATTCGATTCGCTCTTGCTCAAATCGATTCGCTTACGATCGTTAAAATCTATCGAACAATTTGTTATACTAATCAATAAACGTTGATGGAAATTTGTTTGTAATTCGATACTACTCCATGTTGATTTCAATAGATTTGTCGATGGAGGATCAATAAATAAAAACTGAACATCTCCACATTGAATTCGCATGTCAAAACTAAATACGATACTAGAATTCAACGAATGTGAATGATTACTTATCTGCATACTTTGTGATGTTTGACGCAGTCGTTGGATGTAACAGAATTTGTTTAAAAGACAGTTGAGCATTTTGATATTCAACGTGGAATTGTTCGATGCGAATTGAAAGATACTAGAAAACAAGACTATTTGTTTAGTTTTATTATCGAAGGTAAATTTACTTTGAGTAAGGCTAATTTGCCTTTCCAATCATTGGTTGATTTCGATTTCGTGGAAGTTTGATTTGTTTTTGGATGAATGGTTAAATGAATATTATTGAGCACAACATTCGGCACGCGACGTAGAAAGATTGAGGGTAGAGAAAGGAAGTTTATGTAGTGCACACGGAGGCGAAATTGTCGATGATTGATTTCAAGATTTTGTACGTCACCGATACTAATCGAACCAAACTTAATGCGAATTTCATAGAACCAATTGAGATAAATTAAAAATAAACTAAAATAAACAAGAGCAAATTAATTATCAATCCTATGCAGTTCACCCCCCTACCGTATCGTGATCCAAATAATTGAAAAAATGATGCCAAAGGCAAGAAGAAATAGGCCCAGAACTCCTCCGAAAACCATTTCTTGAGTTTTTTTCCACCTAGCATCAAAACATTGAATAGAGATGATTCACTAGATTTGTTCTTATTGTCATAACCATTCGCAATATGTAGATGGCGCTGATTATCAGAATGGAAGAAATCTCATTTTTCTCTCAAGTAATCCGTTGAAATCTTGGTCGCTAAAAAATTTTGATTCTTTTTCTGAAGAAAGCAAAAACGAGAAAACAATGTTTCGACTTTCAAAATTCCATACTTCTCCACGAATCTGATTGGATACGAGCCATTTTGAGTTTGTCTCTTACTACACATGCAAATGTTTATTTGGTGTTTTACTTCTGTTCGTATTACTAAAAAATAATTTGTAATTGTCTTGTAGATTATTCATTGGTGAACTTCATTAAACATGGCTACGAAAGATCCAGCAACTGGTAAAGTTCCCGCCCAAGCTGGCGCTGGTGAACAACAGGAATATAAAATTCGGATTACACTAACATCGCGCAATGTGAAATCATTGGAAAAAGTCTGTGCAGATTTGATTCAAAAGGCCAAAGAAGAAGAAATACGCGTCAAGGGACCTGTACGTATGCCAACAAAAGTTTTACGTATAACAACACGTAAAACACCTTGCGGTGAAGGTTCAAAAACGTGGGATCGTTTTCAAATGCGTATTCACAAACGTGTTGTTGATTTACATTCAAAATCGGAAATTGTTAAACAGATCACATCCATTAGGTAAGAATAGGAAACATTTTCTATTCCATTTCATGGTCTTTCTTCTGTCGTTTAGTATCGAACCAGGTGTAGATGTTGAAGTAACAGTAGCCGATTCATAAATGGTAAACGAAAACTAGTTGAAATCTTGAAGAAAAGATATTAACATCAAACTTGTCTTTTTCTTCTTCCCGTTGTTTTTGTTGAGTTTTATATCAAAATAAAAAAAACAACAAAATTTCATAACAACATAATAAGAAAAGAAGTTTCGAATGTAGTTTTATATTTTCTCTTCAAGCACAAAGAAAATGATTAACAAAGTAGAATGTTCGCCAGCGGATATGTAGAATGACGTCAAATACATACTTGTTGGGTTCTAACTTTACTCTAAGCGAAATAAAAGTGCGCGTAAGTCAATGATTAATAACGATAACCATATGATCGTCTACTGGGATAGTGTCGGCTAGAGTGGTGACTGTAATGATGACTGGAGCTTCCTGGATATCCGTAGTAAGCTGGTTGATCGTAGTAATAAGCCTCTTGTTGTTGTGCTTGCATTTGTTCGACTGTTGCACCATAAGCCGCGCCGATTCGATGCGCTGCTGCTACACTAAGTCCAATACCAGCTCCTACAGCACCCACAGCAGCACCTGCCAGCAATGCACCAGCTATGAGCGATCCGGGACCCATTTCTTATCGAAAGATTTCAAAAGGAAATATACCAACGAATCTTTCTGTTCTCTGTATACCGACTGGGCACGCTATTAGTAATAATGACGATGATATTAACGAATATTCAGTATGTCGTAGTTAAATAAATATACCACGAGGCGGTGGCTCGTAATCGATGCGGAACAAAACAAATCGGGAATGTAAATTATATGATTTTATCGATTGTTCATTGTTAAAAATGACTGCCAATGCATGGAGCACCGACAAAAACAATCCTCTATCTATGAAACAAGATTTATTTCAGATATTTGCTTGGTACTTTTTCTGCTTAGTCACTCAAACAACCAGTTTTTAAAACAAATGCGTTCTTGTTTATTTGAAAAACAGAAAACATCCGTCACACAATGTAAATGAATGTCATACTGTGATGAAATAAAGCGGACGAAAAGGTAATTTCGATTTGTCCTGAAGGAGCGTTGTTAGACTTTCTTCCGTTTTACTTAAAAGAATTCAAGCCGAAAATCATATATACATCAGTGTGGGCGAATCTGTTAGAGATATAAGAATAAAAGAACCTACAGTACATACGTCGTTTCAGTTTCTCTACAGCATGTTACAAGCATTAAAGTCCGACGCTTTTCATACCATCGATATCATTCTGAGTGAAGAATCCATCCATAACTTGCGACGTGCTTTGTTTGAGACAATTTTTACCAGTAAAGAAACGATAGATTCGATTGAGTGTGTTCAATAATTCATTTCGGAAAATTCTCGCTGAAAGTGTATAGAAGAAGAATCCGAGTGCATGAGAACCGTATGATAGTAAACGTAGAATCGCTATTAAGAGACTATATTGAGCTTTTTGTAAAGGTGTCTGTTGGGTTTGTGAAGAAAATGTATCAACTAATTTTTGTATTGCGAATGGTAACGTAAATACGATGATAATCAATACTTGAATGAGAAGCATGATTAGCAATTGTGTGTCGCGTCTTTTATTTCCATTTGTTCGGAGTTGAGTTCTTGCATACACTGTGGGAATAATTAACCGGCGCCTACGTCGAATATTCCGTAATGTTAGTATTCCAAAAACAAACATGAGTATTGGTGGCACTAATGCGTAAAAAAGTAGGTACTGCAAATCGGATAGAAATCGATAAATGCCTGCTAAGGCGTAGCATGATTTGGCAGATGAAATTGAATCAATTTGAATACCGAAAAGAAATAAAACATGAACATACGATATGAAGCAGATCAAACATGTGATGACACTCATACGACGAGCGAATGAAACTCGATTAAAACGCTGTTTCGCTTGTATACTTGATAACCAACGATCGATGCAAGCTAGGACAATGAACCATGTGGCTAATGTTCGAGAATAATACGTTAAAAAATATCGAATTTTACAAAAGATATCCGAACGTAGACTCAAATCATTCCCATAACCGTCAGAAACTATTCTTGTGATAACCACCCAGTATAAAACAATCAAATTCGATAGGCTATTGTATAGTAAGTATTGTACACACGAATTATTGCAAAGACTGCGACGAGTAAAAATAATCATATTCAAAATCAGACCAATTGTACCAAATACAACAAATGGCAGTGGAAAATATCGATTCATTTGCACGTTAATATAATTCAACCAACTTATATCGTACGACGCAGACATAGTTTTGCAGATAAATGTGAAATCAACAGCAAGGCTCTTTTCTATTACCTATGATTATTATTTTTCTTGTCATGATGGCTTCTGTCTAATTACATTTCTTTGAAAATTACACTCGGAGCGGTATTAACGTTGACAACCAGGCCAAAAAAATGAGAAGCATTCATTGAAATGAATGAATACACATCCGACGTGTTTCTATCAAATCCATTCAGTATTTCAATGTACTCGAACGGAAATCGATTTCTATTTATTCGATGTCATTCACGGGAAAAGTGCTTACGTAAAATGCACTTTTAGATTTGGCGAAATTTCGATTAATCCTTTGTTGACTACGACATTATCAACAACAGATGGTCGACTTTAGACATTTCAATTATGAAAGAACATTCAACGGAAGTCTGAGCAAAAACAGTGTCTGACAAAGATTTACCGTTAAAGAGTGCACCTCATTCTACTCAGAAATCTCCTTGATATGTTTTTTTTCATGACTTGATCGAGGTGTCGATTTCACCGGTTGCTATTGAGGAAAACAGACGGCAACCGATTGACTGCCATGCATCAAAATAGTACGCATATCGTATTAACTACTTCGATTTAGTAAGCACGATATCAGACCTCGATGATAGGAAACAGATTTCTTGACCGACAATCCTATTAACATTCGTTCCGGTGAGAAAGCCAACTTTTATTATAAGTAAGAAAGCATTTTATTTTATCTGAAATCCGACTCGAGCGAGCAGTTATTATGAAAATAGAACCAGGTGGTGAGTAGCAGAATGATTTCTTTTTGTTTTACCACTACGCGTTTCAGTAAAATGACATAGATCGACTACCAAACGTGCTGATGAATAGCAAAGCACATATTAGTTCATTAGTAAAAAGTTGACGTGCTCTTCTCAGTGAATGACAATCAATGATTAGTCGGTGCAACCTAGAAAAAGTCAGCACACCGACTGATTATTATGTTGATATTCAGAAAAACGACTCATGCTTTTTTGCGCTCTCATAAAAAGTATCATGCGCGCATTCCAATGAGATCGAAGTACATGTTGACGGTTGCGTTGTGTAGTGTCTTGTGCCCGAATTAGGCTTATGATGGAAAGAAGATCTTTTGAGAGTCGATTCGATCTGTCTTATGATGGAAAACATCAAAAATGAATCTCCCCAATGTATTGTTAACATCAAACATGTTGTCAAAAGATATGGCTGATTTTTTTTCAAATATAATTTATTATTTCGACGATCGTGTGTTATATACACTTAATTGATGACTTTCGAAGATACGTCGACTCCAATGATCTCAAGATATTCTACTGTCAGATCAGTCTGAACAATTGCAATCAATAGATAGCAGGTTTATCACGTATGTTAACGTCGATCTGGAACATTAATTATTCAACAGTGTAAATGAAAACATAACGGATCAGATGTTTTCTACGTCCAAGAAACATATTTCCCACGCATACACATATTCATACGAAGTATGTAGGCAACTTGGAGAAACCAATCACAGAGTTTAATTGACTACGTCAAGTATACTCGACGAATCATTTACTTTTAGATCATGAACACGAGTTAATAGGTTTGTTTGCTGTAATATTTGTATTCATAGTTCATAGAATGTTGCTTCGCTAGTTAGCAGATTTTCTCAAGTTCTCGAAAAATAGATGTGGGTATTGGAGTGCACTGCCGTCTGTTTGGTATCGTCGAAAACAATATTCAAACAGAGACTTTTTGTATAATTAATTTTATTTTTGTGAAAAAAAATACTGCGAACCAAACTTAGAAGAATGTGTTGTTTATGAATAATTAATGGTGTCATATTGATTTTCTTTGTCTCAAAGATTTATACAGCTAAAAATGAAGGAGCTAGACTAGCAGCGCATAATCAAAAAACATGTCGAACAGGACGATTTTGCCCTAAAGAAATAGAGCCGTTCTTTCTGGAATATTGGTCCAATGCGTAACAAGACGCAAGTGGAGTGTATCAGGAGTTTCTCATACAGGAAAATTCATTAGTTTACGCAGTGGAAACGCATAACATGAAGCCTTGATTGTTTTACTATTAAATCAATGCTGAACTAATTGTTTCTTAAATGAACTCCGCAGAGTGAACGTTGATGGAAAAAATTTTTTGTTTTGACTTTTTGCGGGGGAAAAGAAAAGAACATCTTTAGCTGCACGCACTCTTATCAGTTTCCATATGGTTCTTTCGCCTTTTTCTCTTTTCACAAGCAATGCCATCACTGATTATATTGACGAATATATCTCGTTCTTGTTCTTCTTCGTCTTCTTCTTCTTCTTTTGTGTTGCACTTCACTGGGAACAAAGACAACTTCAGGCTGCAATTTTCATTTCGTGCATCACCCGCTCAGTATAGATTTTCTTAGATGAAACATTCATCAAGCTTTTCATAATCTACGTCGTTTCGTGTTTCAATTTGACATGCAATATGCTACTTAGAATTATGAAAGATATTTCTGATAAGTATAGTTCGCATCTGCAAACAAAAAACATCAGTCGAAATTTCGTAAGTTAAATATATTGACAGAACCGTACGGAAGCAACAGGAACATCAGTCGACATTTCATGATAATAATCTGCATTAAAAGTAATTAAAGCAAAAAAAAAACGAGAAAGAGGAGTCTAAGTAAACATCCGCTTTCCATTGCTTTCTGTTTTTAAGTATCAATAGAAAGAAAAGTTTTCTCATCGGACTTACACACTGCCGTGTTACACGCTTGATCGACAATGTAACACTTTGTAAAAGTACGAAGAGTTCTATATCATTTGTTATTCGCTAAAATGCATCTACGTAAGCATTTCTACTTCTTTTCTGCTCAAGTTAAAGTGGCTTGTTGTATACTATCTCATTCGTATCTTAATCTTGTTTCAGTATAAATACATATTAAATCTATGGCGACAAACATCACTCTTGATTCTAGTCGTGATCTTCGGCATACACGATTGATTCTTTTATCGGTGCTTTTCTCAGTTGGTCTCACTGGTTGTTCAATAGTTATATATTGGTTAATACGTTATGCAAGATGGCACATGAGATCAGCACGTATATGTTCGCTTATATTAAATTTAGTTATTGCTAACCTATCTGTATATATATTCGCCACTGGTATTCAAATATTTTGGGAATTTCAAACAAATCGACAATGGCCATTCAATGATTTCCTATGTCGTATAACGAAATTTTTTCAAAGCTTTTCTATTCTTTCTGCTACGTATATCGTCGTTCTCATGGCTATTGATCGTTGCATTGCAATAGTAACACCGTTAAAGGCCGGTCAAATTCGTGTAAGTTTCAAGTCTTCTTTGATTCTAATCAGAATCGAATGCCTGTTCTCACTTTTTATAGGTACTCTATCTTTGTGGTAGCGCATGGTTGTTAGCAGGTCTTCTATCAACACCGAATGTGTTCATATTTCACTTACGCATCGATAGCACCGGTCGTCATTGTACGGCCGGCTTCAACCAGCACTCGACGCGTACTGGACGTCGGATCTATCTGACATTTATTTCACTCGTTGTTTATTTTATACCGTTTCTTGTTCTCTTTCTTTGCTACACATTAATTTTTATCAAGTTACTATGGCGTGAACGTGATCAACAGAGTCGATTGTTTACTCCAACATCATTTTGTTGTTCGTGGTTATTGGACACGAAATCGACTTATTCACCAAAAATGACGTTAGAAACAACAAATGCAAGATCAGGATCAACACGTTCATCTTTCACAGAATTTGATGCGCGACGAAAACGTGCCAATACGTACGCAAAAGCTCGCACAAAGACATTTCGAATGGTAAGTGCCATTTTTTATTTCTTATGACAAGTTTTGCATCATTGGAATAAAAACATATTAGAACACTAGAAGATTATTGGGGAATTTTATCAGATTGANTAGAAACAACAAATGCAAGATCAGGATCAACACGTTCATCTTTCACAGAATTTGATGCGCGACGAAAACGTGCCAATACGTACGCAAAAGCTCGCACAAAGACATTTCGAATGGTAAGTGCTATATCTTATTTCTTATGACAAGTTTTGCACCATTGGAATAAAAACATAATAGAAAACTGGAAGATTATTGAGGAATTTTATCAGATTGAAAGCTACTCTTATGTGCGCTTCTAATCTTCTCAGTGTCTGCTTGAATGATCCTTTCGAAGTCTTATTGAAAAGATCTTCCCGAACGGCAAAAGTATCTATCTTTTATCGACATTCGTTTGCTAGAAAGTTCCTTGCACAATGGGGATGCTTTAACAAATTTTTGCTTCCATCTTTAGATCATCGTACTCGTTCTATCCATGATTATTTTCGGTGCGCCGTATTACTGTTTGGAATTGTATGTTGCTTACACTGGACGACATCCGACTGACCTAGTAACCGCTTTAGCTGGTGGAGCAGCTGTTGCACCTTCATCACTAGACCCATGGATATTTCTTGTCTTCTGGGCTAATTGGAATCAACGAGCTAATATTGGTAGTAGCCGTCGATTGGGCAATGGAAGTTTACAACAAAAACAGCAGCAGCAACAACAACAACAACAACAACAACCATGCTTACAAGTGCGACGAACGATGCGAGCAAATACAACTGGTACATCATCATCAAGTGATCGGCGTCAACATCAACATGTACTTGTTGTTGGCCAATCACCTATGCCACCCTATACGATAAGATGGAATTCAACTCATAAGAAACAATGTCTGTCGTGAAGTGTACATAGATGTTTTTTAAAGAGAAAAATGCCCTTAAATAATAATAACTATCAATGACAGTAGTCGTACAGACCAGTATTGCTTGATTATCTTCTGATTAAATAATTGCTCGTCCGTTGATAAACAAAAAAGCATTGTTTCGTGTTATTTAAAGAATCTCGATTTATCCTATGATATAAATATAGGAAATCGTTTCCGTAGCGGAACTATTATATTTGAGTGTTGGTATAATAATACCTCAGATTAGCTACGTATGCATCATCTGCATCTGGGGATTTACTCAAGAACATATTTATTCTAGTTTACAACTTATCTCTTGATTGTTAGATTTCTTGTCAATATATCCGCTAGTGATGTGAATTGCATTTATAAATAGTCTTGCGTGATGTTTGATGCTCTGTCGTTTAGTACGAAGCTCTTGTCGTGAACTGATCGTGTTATGCAATCGTTTAACACAGAACGCGAATCAAACGATGAACTGAATTGAAAAGGTCAAACTGCGTGTCTTAATTCAGATTAATATATATCAGGAGATGACTATAGTGTAGCAAAGAAAGAGAAAAGCATGACATCAGTTCTAGCGGATTAAAGCGTAGCAGAAGAATTCTTTGTCTGAAATTTAATCAAGATCAAAATGCATTTCCTCGTTTGATGATACTAGGACATGGCTGAATTGAAAAGAACTTTCCTGTCACCTTGACTGCTTTCTATACTGATAATTCTTTTACTTATCACATTTAATTAGTGGAAGTTGTCATCATCTACCCCTACGTAACTTATTAAAAAAACAGGAATTTGTCATTCGAAAGTACTTCCAATTCTTCAAATGCCAACTTCGCTTAGTACCTATAAGAGAGGAAAAAACAGTTTTCTTACGTTGCATTGTTCTGTTATCTAAATTAAACTAATAGCAACCGGATATGACGCACATCTACACGCAATTCCATCGATTGCATGCTAAGGTGTATTAATTTGAAATGAGAGCTTCGTAGTCACTTAGTTGCTGCATCATATAAAAAGGAAACAAAATCACTGATGAGTGTCTTTTTCAACGATGAATACCTTTTTCACGGTTTTACTAATTTTATGTTTGAACTGTTCGGCTCTAATAGCATTTATATGCACACCCAACTCACAATATTATGTTGAATGTACACAACTGAGCACATTCAATGAATCGAACAAATTTTGTTCCAGATACGGAATGACGCTATTGAATTTAACGAATTCAACCACCATATCTCCAAGTATCAATCAGACGCTTGTAGCAATCAATTGTACAAATAATTTCTGGTACACATTGAATGATAGCGCTCCTCTTCTTGGCAATGTTGGCTCCTTAACTGGTGGTGTCCTATGCACAGTCGTTCCTCTTCTCGGTCTTTATTGCATTTCAACATCCGCGACTTATGCAGCAACGGTGTGTTATCGAACGCAACAATTGAGTATTCAACAACGATGTGTGGATACTGATCCGAATCAACGTTATGATTTGAAAAAATCGAAATATACACAGACACTCATGTATGCATCATTCTATCAAGTCTCTCAAGTGAATAGTCAAGCTCAATGTAACGCACTGTGTTCAAATGTTGATCACTGCCTCGGTATAACATATAAGAAATATAACTGTACACTCTATATTTAATTTCAATACACATATATTTGTCGAGTTAACAACAAATATTCATAATAAATCTTGTGATGATTTTGCTTTCAGTCTATATCGAAAAAACTCTAATGTTATGAAATCACCAAGACTCGTCGGATAAAGCAGAGCTATGGATCGACATGTATGAAGGTAGTCACCGTAACAATATCCATTCTTGATATGTGCTAATGTGATATGATCTTCGTGATACTGAATGTAACATTGATCATTTTTACATGGATTATCGAGATATTTTTCATGCAAGGCACCTTGAACACACTTCCATAAATGTCGTTCGCGGGCAGTTGGATGTAAATGACGTAAACATTGATCCATCAGCTCTGTATGCCGTACGAGATTTAGCGCTTGGCCGTTGAGTACATAAGCATTGCCTTCGTGTTGCTCATGAACGACAATAAATGGATACTGTGCATCGTATGATGAACTATTGAGTAGCGTTGATAGCTTTTCTCGGAAGACAAATGTTGGTGCAGGTACGATCAGCAATATATCATTATTCGATATGAAGTCATACGAACTAACCGAATTTCGAATTGCTATCAGAACACGTGTCCATAAATTAACATAGTACGACAGTTGCGGAATATCGAAATCTTGAAAAATAGAGAGAATTTCTTAGAAATTGAGAGAAAAATTCGTGTGCTGCATGTCTCCTACCGTCATCGGATTTCTGCACTTTTCGAAATCTTGCTACACCAATTTTATAACAATTCTTTCCCCATGTTAAATTGCTCAATTGAATAAATCGTTCGTGGGACGAATGTGTATGAACTAATATACAATAGAGGCGCGAATGGTTGCTATACAAATTCGCAATTTCGCTGATAATGGTTCGATCGGAACGGAAAATCAATGACAGTATAAACAAGAAAATTAAAGTAAGCAGAAATAGAAAGTAACGATGACGAGAATATAGTCGCCGGCGCTTGCATACATACGGCATGATGTTGGTATGTAAATATGAGAAAAAATGAGTAAACGAACGAATGATTTGTGAATTTTGTTTCTCTTCTGTTTCAACAAAAAACAGAAAAGAAAAAGAACTTTTTTCTTGTATTTTTCGTAACAAACCAAAGAAAAATACACTATTTTTATCTAACTAAATTACACGCAATTCTGCAGGCTGTCCCATTTTGACAATGAACTGTCTCTGTCCATGAATATCTTCATCGCGAACAATAATATTATGTACTTGTTCTCGATTATGTACGTGCCTTTCTTCGACACATTCGCCTTGTTCTCCGAGTAGCCAGACGTCATTTCCATTGATCACTAACCACGAACGATCGTCGAACGGTGTTATGTACATTCCTAATCCACCGGATTTCAAGTTAATACCTCGATACATTCGTACAAGTGTAAAATCAAAGACATCCACACGCCAATGTTCGTTGGTTTGATGAGAATGTCGTTCAGTTCTTTGTTGTTTTATACAAATAGCTAAACATGTATCATTAGCACGTATACATGAAATAAGTCGATCATCTGATTCGAATATATCGTGATACCATCGTTTTACTAATGAACCGGATAAGAATGACCAACGTTCGATGTTCGTACGAGAACCGGATGTTGTCAGAGCGAAAAATGCATCGGATGCATTGGGAAGACAAGCTATCGATTGAAAATGACTACCTAAGCGAATATACCAACAAATATAACAGTTCATTAGAGTATGTTGTTTACCTGTGCTAGGTTTGATTTGTTCACTGCGATCTAATGTTGACATACGTGGATCAATCGTAAAGAAACTCACTGATGATAAGACACAAAACTGTTCGAGATAGTTCGAATAAACTATGTCTTTGATTGAACCAATAAATGCATCATCGTTTTGCTTTTGCCATGGAATTTCATTGATTCGACGTTCCTCGTCGAAAAAAACTAGATGATCATCATCTTCGATTAATATCTGATTATTGTCGGACACAGCTACGTAAGGTGAATGGCTTGAATGAAGAAGAAATCGGCGTGAGGGTGTGGAGATCTTATCGAGTTGAGATAATTCGGTGTTTTCACGTTGAATATCTATAAAGAAAAGATCTGTTATCACATTCCAATTCAAACTATACGCTTTACTTTTAAGTACATCAACTTGTTCAGTTAGTTTTTTCTCGTCATTTGTTATTTTCGTTAACAATCGTCCGAAAATTTGTAAATGCGTATCGATTTTTGTTATTTTTGTCTTCAGATCGTTATATTCTTGATCGGATAGACTCTTTCGTCGTTCGACAACCGTTTTACTCAGATTAGGTATAATATCTTGAGTTAATACAGCTGAATGTCGTTGTTTCAATTGATTCAAACGACCTGTTAATGAATCGAGTTTATTCATCGTACTTAAATGTATGTTATTTATCAACGAAAACATTTCCGTTCGCCATTCTTCTAATGTTCGTCGAGAACTTGCTAAATCATTTTCAATTTGCAGACCATCTATTAACGCTAATAATGATCGGGCACGTTCGTGCAAAACTTGACCAGACGCAGACATTGAAACTAACACTACTGACTGACTATTCTCTTGATTAGTTCGGAATGAGTCATACAGACTATGCATCTCATAGCGCTACAGTCAATGTAACTATTTCATTGCTGAGTTAATTCTATTCCGTCATACTTTGTTAATATTTTGCAATTAGACGACACAACTATTGCTATTATTAAGAATTGCTTGTGATTGGTAAGTGAAATATTCCTATCATATTCGTTTGATGGACATGTTTGCGAAATCATTTTTTATCATTTCTTCTTCTTCTTCACTTTCGTGTTTTTTTCAGACGATCATGTGGCTCATACCTACAGAAACGTCGGTAAGATAGTTTTTGGATCGTTGAAATATGTTGTTTGATATCTGCATTCTTTCAGATGACAGGATTATGGTACAATGACTCAGAATAGTTTCGTTTTTCTCTATTTTTCCGTTCCTATTTAGGACAACGGATCAAGCCAATCCATACTTCGTGTTACAACGTCGTCGAGGACATGATGAACAACGTTCTGGCTTTGCTAGTTATCTTGTAGCAAAAATTGATTCGGTGCTAGATGCGAAAGTAAATTAGGAATTTTGACGACAAACAGAAGGATAAATTACTTTTGCAATAGAACCATCACTATCGAATACTTCATACGCGTCCTGATTCGCGAGTTTCTTATTGTAAACTTGATGTTTGATCTCGGCATGACGCAAAAGAAACGTTTGTTCTTACTCTAGTGATTGCCGAATCGGCTAAAAAGGAAGAAATCGAGGAACATTGGAAATGGATTCAAATACATCTGATGCCAATAATTGGTAGGGATTATTTCAGCTTTGCAGTTTTTTATGATCTATGTTTTTTAGGCGAAATCGATGTCGGTAGGGACATAACCCAATTTGTTCATGGAAAAATTGAATGTCTGTGCGCAGAAGCAGATGATAAAGAAATTGAAGGTAAAACCAAGCTAGAAGAAAATATCTTTCACATGAATCAATCACAAAATCGTAACAGATTTAGAAACAGAGAAGTTCAAAGCTGCAGCGAAGAAATTCTATAAGGTATTCAATATGCCATCTGATGAAAAACTTGTTACCTGTAAGTATCTCATAAGAGACTAACATCCGTATTACTTCTCACACACTATTGTTATTTACAGATTATTCCTGTTTTTACTGGATCGGCCGGGTACCACGCGATGGCTGTCTATTTTTATCTGTGAATTATCTTTGTTTCTATTCGAATATACGTGGAAAAGAGTTCACTCTCGTGGTGAAATTTACGGATATTATGGTAGGTTTTCTTTTCCTTGAAGCGTCGCAACATCGAAGATTTCTATTTAGTCACTTCAACGTGTCCATGTAATTGTTTCGGAAGTTATACGTGTACGAACACGTCTACACGAGTATGAATTCGGAATGTTTAAAAAGATTGATGAAGTATATCAGATAACAGTACAAATAGCGGATTTCGCTGCGAAAAAGTAAATTTAGACACGCGTCCCGTCGATAAAGCTGTTTTCTTCTCGCTCTAGATTATTATCTCAGAAAGGTGCATTCCAAGAAGAGAATTTCTTTCCAGCTGTGACTAAGTATGAACACTTGTTTGTGAAGATGACGCATCCTTGAAATTATTTCTAGAAAAACAGCTCCCAAAGTTATGTCTCAATTGAAACGTGATTTTGACGCTAAGTCTCGTAGTGAAGCATACCGGTATCGATTTCGCTTACCATTAAATGAACGACTCGACGGCGAGATCGCTTGTCATTTATGGACAGCATACGATCGTTCTAGCGTACTTGGTAAATTGTACATCTCGTCGAATTTCGTGTGCTTTGCGAGTAAAGTAAGAAGTGACAGTCACTCGACATACACATTCGATTCTTCATTTCAATTCAGAACTATCATCAGGTTAGCTTGATCATTCCATTTCGTGATATTTCGCAAATTAATAAGCGAATAGACGATACTAAACAAACAGATCTCGACATACCGTCAGCGTTGGTAATAACAATGAAAAATCAGGTAAGAACATAAGATACCAAACAGGATAATTTCGATTTCGGAACTATTTGATTAGGGCGAACCATTCACATTTTCACATTTTGATGACCGAGAATTTATTCTTCAAAAATTATCGGACTTCTTACACCAACGTAAAGAACCAGTAAAATCAACCGATAATGAATCAGATATAGGTTCGTTTTAGATCGTTCTCCTGACTTCCCTACATACAGACAATTTCTTTTTCTAGTTATGTCTACACCACTCTACCATTCATTTGTTAACGATTACAACGAACAACGGCAAGCCCTGGAAAAAATCCGTGAAGCTGATTGGGCAGCCCATTTTCTGACTTATGGCCAAGGTCCAACAATGTATCGAACAAATAATCTATATGATCTTCTATTTCAAGGCATTCCAGATTCCTTACGAAATGAATTATGGTTAATATTTAGCGGTGCTGTCTATGATGTAAGTCCCATTGGAAAGTATGAATGCATGTCAACACAACTGCACCTTGTTTTTAGAAAGCAGCTAATGAAAAAACGTACGAAAGATGTGTCCATGAATCCAGACTAGCTCAAACAGGTCAAGATATGATCAATGAAGAAATCGAACGCGACCTCTATCGTGCACTACCCGATCAGAAAGCATTTCAAAACGAATCCGGCATTAATGCTCTCAGATGTTTACTACGAACCTATGCGTGTTACAACAAAGATGTAGGCTACTGTCAAGCCATGAATATCATTGGTGCCGTACTTTTGCTGTACATGAACGGAGAAGATGCGTTTTGGACTTTAGCAGCAGTATGTGAAAGACTATTACCAGATTATTACAATACGAAAGTCGTTGGCGCATTGATAGATCAAGGTAATCTATGGCAATGCTTAGTTAATGTAAAACCGGCGAAGAGTTGAAATTTTCCTTAAGATTCTATTTTGAGAAGACTAGATGATCAGACTCATATATTTCAAGTCTAAATTATCATTCATTATCTTGTGAAATGTGTTCTTGTTTTTAGGTGTATTCAGTGACTATTGCAAACAGTACATGCCTGATTTGTATGAAAAATTGGAGAAACTTGGTATCGCTGCATGTATCACTCTCTCTTGGTTTTTAACGCTTTTTATCTCGTAAGTGACGATATTCTGTCTCGCTATACAATTCCATTCCGTTGTGTAGTGTCGTTCCATTCGATTCGGTGTTGTATATCATTGATATATTCTTCTACGACGGAATCAAAGTTCTATTTCAGTTAGCATTAACGATCCTCAGTGAAAACCGCCAAAGTCTCTTGAAATGCGAAGATGATGGCGACGCGATTGTTGTTCTAACACAATACTTCGAGAAAATCTCAGACAAGACTGATATCAAAGAAGAACGAAAAATTGTTCAATTAATTAAAAAATCCTATTCAGAATATAATGGTATTAACGAAGAAGACATCAATCGTTCACGTTTAAAACATCGCCTGAAAGTGATACAAAACATGGGTGAATCATTATTACAATCCGCTGCTAAGAATACCGTCAAATATACGAAATTCAACGAACAAGAAATAAAAAATCTGTTTTATGTGTTCAAAGTAACGATTAAACTTGACTTAATTTTACCGAACAGTTCGTATTTCTTGTCAGGATGTTTCACGCATATCGCTAACGGAAGCGAATGACCCTCGGAAACTCGCATACGAAACTTACCGAATCAATCGCAATGAGTACTTGATTTTATGTAAATATCTATCACCGTGGTTCATTGGTGAAAATGCCGAAGTTCTGGCAAATAAATTATTCGACGTGAGTAATAACCAGTAAGCAATCATGTTCGAATTTCGTTTCGTTTCAGTTATTTTCTGTGAATGAAACATCGAATCAAATTGATTTTATTCATTTTATTCGTTTATGGAATATTTTATGGAATGGCGATTTTCGAGATAAGCTAATCATTTTATTTCTTGCACATTTAGAAAGTAGGTTTACTAGAGGCAGGAACGGCTCTGTGATAAACAATCTAAATCTTCATTTTCAGATGTTAGAACACGCGAAGAAGGTTTCAGTATTATATTCGAACCAATACCAATTCGTTCGGCATCGATGATCAGCGAAAGTCGATCAATTGACTTATTATCATCGACGAGAGAACAACAACAACANCAAAGATCATCGATCATTCTAAACAAAACTCTATTTTAGATACCACAGCATGAGTAGCCAAACATTTCTTGTTGGTACTGGTGTAAATCGTATATATGCGTGTCGACTGACATCGGATGGACAGTTTGAATTACTTAATGAAACGAAATCCGGAAAAGGTTCAACTTGGCTCTTGCCACGTGATGATCTGCTCTACGTAGTTAATGAACATGACGATAAAATCGAAACATTTACAATTGATGACCGTAATCAAGGAAAACTAACACTGAAAAACACAATATCTTCAATCGGAGACACGCCATGCGCGTTAGAATTCGACCCATCAGGAAAATGGTTACTCGTTTCCAAGTAAATAGAATTAACGAAACAACATATGATCTCTTACCACTACAGTATCTTCTAGTTATGGTGATAAAGGAGTAGCGAATATTGTGTCTCTCCCATTAAACGATGCAAAATATCCGGACGAAAAGGGTGCTCAAATCACTGCAATCGAAGGAGATGGTCCGCATCCAACTCGTCAAAAACATTCCTACTGCCATCATGCAATTTTCCATGATAATTATCTGTATGTCGTCGATTTAGGTTCCGATACTTTGAGCACTTATCGTTTTGATGCTACAACTGGAAAACTTGATCTCGTTGGCGATCGAGTCAAAACAGAAGCTGGTGCCGGTCCACGTCATATACTTTTCCATCCGACCAAACCATTGGCATTTGTGTGCAATGAATTGAATTCAACAGCAAATGTTTTCAGCGTCGATTCTTCATCAGGTCAACTGCATCATCTTCAAACTATAGGCACTCGACAAGACAAAGATCAAAGTTGTATTTCTTAACGAATTCTGAAAGCAATGGACTAACACTACAGTTGTTTTATTTTAGATTCAATTCAAGAGAACTATACCGCTGAATTACAATTTACACCCGATGGGAAATATTTATTAGTATCGAATCGTGGTGATGAGAATTTAGTGATCTTTAATATGAATGTAGACGCCGAAAAAGAAGTCTTAAATGTAAAAGAACATCTTGATTGCCACGGTTCATT